>JAPDSC010164539.1:0-13922 GCA_026290005.1 Latrodectus geometricus
ATATATATATATATATATATATATATATATATATATTCTTTTAAATTTTGTTTTTACTAATCAAGAAATCTAAACTTCATTGTATATTCTTTAGCTCCTCATATTGATTTATCATTCTCAATATTGATTGAACATAGAGAAAAAAATAACTATACTCAATGTACCATCAGTATTATACAGAAATAATACTCTTTTCTGATAACTGAATTGTGATGTAGACTTCTACCACACAGACAGTCAGCAGACGTTAAGGCCCCACTATTGTCACCTCATTTTTTTTTTTTAATAAAGTTATTCGAATTAGAATCCCTGTACTGATGATGGAGAAGTGCAATACTTTTAACCTATTGGTTAAGTACAAAGCTTCTCCATATCGTTATGAATGTATGTATACCATAAAGGAAATTTTATTTAGGAAAAATAGTGGCTTATAAATATATGTCAGGTACTTAAAGATTTGAAATTGTAAAATTCGTATAAAAATTATTTGTTCTGCACTAGTATGGAAGATACATGCATAGAGACCTTGCGTTTATTAATCCTTGTACTTTTGGTATTTATTTATAATGTTGGTATTAAACTAAATAAACTGAGAACTTTGAAAAGGAATTTGGCAATCAAAAGAAGCAACAATGATATTTAAAATTTTATTAACGATGCAGTATTAAAACTCTTTAATATTTGAATTCCTTTAGAATAGCCGAGAAAAAAATATAAACTTCAAAAACTTCAGTTTAACATAACAATGTTAACATTACTTTAGTATCATTATAATATAATAGCTAATTAACAATACAAAATATGTTACTCTAAAACCCACTCAATCTGACGGTAGAATATTTTGCGTTGTTAATTTATTTTTAATATCAATTTAATACTAAATTTATTCTTATTACAGTGCACGACAAAACAGATTGGAATAGTCTGGAAAAATTTGGTATTTATATTTTATTGATTGCATTAATAGAATCAAAAATTTACGAGGTGACTTTTGCTATGTGTTGTAGAACAACTCGCTTTTATGCTCAAATATAAAATATATTAATAATAAATTCTGAAAGTGCTTTCCATTTAAAAGAAATATTAAGTAAAGGCAGTTACATATTTTATTACTTTATAATTCAAATAAGATTAACTATATTACAATTTAAATAAGTTTTCTATTTTTTTACTTTATTCCATTTTTAAAGAAATGCCTACGTGGTCTCTAACGCTGAAAGGTTAATTTATAAATTGCAGAAAGAAATATTTATTTTAATTTCTAGCTGGATAACTCAGAGCCCAGTCAAAAGAAAAACAATGGAACAAAAAATAAAACTATAATAGTTATATCACAACAATACTCTTTTCTTGATTTTCAGCGACTGTTTACTATAAACGAGAAATAACTATCCCGATTGAAAGTAAACCTTTCAATATCTGAATATTATTTATGAATAAATGTAAGTGAATTCACGCAAATTAAAATACTTATGATTATATAACACACTGAATTTATATTCATATTTATTAAAAACAATATAATTGGTTAATTGCTCAATATTTATTGCTTTTAAAATATAGAATTTTCATTCTGCACAATTATAATAAGCACTCGTAAGCTTTATTATAACTATCTAACAATAAATTCTTAACCAAATGATTTCCATATTTTTATGTAACAGTTAATAATCTTAATATCAACCATTATGAATAATGGATAGATAAAATGTCACATAGCACATATCAAAGATAACATATTAAGAAGTAAACCTCATGATATTGTTATCATAAATTATCATAGTATTAGTCAAACATATTGCCCGACAAAAACATATTTTTAATTAGATTAATACAAAAAATTAATGTGATTTAAATATCTTTTTGAATATTTAATGAAATCATTTCATGATTAAATTTTTGATTCAGCCAACTCAATTTTCACTTATTACTTCATAAATTAGTTTTCTAATGTAATGTATAATTAAACTCAAATTCTCATTAACTTTCACATAAAAGATAAATAGCAAACCTTTAGCAAGCGTGTTTGCTATCCATTTAAATAACTTCAACAGGAATTAATTTTAATAAGCATAATTATCCCACAAATAACAGATTTATTTGCTTGAATTCTATTCGGAACCTAATAAATTTAAAATGAAGCGAAAAATATTACGTTAATCACTTTACGAAAAAATAAGCTAAAAACTAAAAGAAAACTTAATTAAAGATGAGGTTATTTTTTTATCTCTCGTTCAAAGATCTTAAAAGTAGAAATTCATTTATCTACTTATAAGGCAAATTACCAACGTAAATTACAATACTTTTTAATTAACTGTTATACAATATTTTATCCGAGGTGAACCTTTAGTTTATAAAACTATGTCATCAATTACCAAATAAGAATTATGAAATATAAAATATTTACATAGAAAAAATTAGAAATAATAATCCATTATTGTTCTAGCCTTTTTTTTATTAATTCGCTAAAGAGATTTACGCTTAACAATAATTAAACATATTACGTTGTAAATTATTTTAATGTTTACAAAACAGGTTGCCGTGAAAGATTTCTTTGTGTTCAGATTTAATAAGTAATGCTATTTCTTAAAATACTTTGAACATGTAATGAGACGGGTTAAGAGATCATTTTTTAAAGACTGATTTAATATTATACTTTTTCATTGACTTTAAAATATAATAAGCTTATTAAATTTAATGTTTGTATGTATATATGTATGTATACACACATTTTACAAACACTCACAATTTAAACTTAATAGTCTTAAAATTATGTAAAGCCATGTTTTCTAATTTACAAAATATAAAAAAATGTTTTTTTGAAGTGAAAAAAAAAATAAATATAAATTATTTGCAACGTAAAAAAATTTAATTTAAAATTTCACTACAAAAAATGTTAAAAAGTTTTACCTTTAAAATTCTTTGAATAAATGTTTTCTAGCAAATATTCTTTTTTGTAGAATCAACTAAAGAATATCTGCATGGGAATTTTTAAAGTAGATATTTTAGTGTGCATGAGAAACTGTAATATCCATTCTTTCCTCAAAGAAGGAATAAAGTCACGTGACGTAGTGTTACATTAAAAACTTTTACTAAAAAACTAATCAACACTAAAAATTTTATTTACTTAAATTATTTATCTTTTTCGAATTTTTTAATTATGTGTTCAAATAAATGATAATTATTATAAATTTTTGTTTAATCAAATAGGAAAAGTTTGGTTCTAATTTGTTCAAGTAATTTATTTTTGCATTGTGTTTCTCTAGTTTATACCAACTTTAGTATACTTCATTAGTAAAATCTCTAGGTACTCTACTTGGCGAGTTTTCAAAATCGCCGATGCCATGGCGAAAATTCTACCGCAATTTCAAAGTGAAACTTAATTAGCGACCAATGAAAAGGCTAAAACAAAAGAGTATTTAATGAGCATGCGCGAAAAAGCGCATCAAATTTGCGAGTTGGCGAAGTAGGAGACCTAAAGCGCAATTTAACCATTGAACTTCTTGAGAAATGTCAAATAATACGCCATTTGTCTTGTAATATAATATGGATTACAGTTTAGTTATTGAAGGAAAGTATAACCTTCTTTCTAAATTAAGATAATCAACAGTAATCCTAAAACTGATTTTATTATCCGTGGAACACCATTATCAAACAAATATAAGGAAAATTCTTTACTGGTTTAGCATAAAGACTACAGATGTTGAAAATAAATTTATCATTAATTTACTTATTTCACTTCAAGAATTTTGTAAATATTTTG
This sequence comes from Latrodectus geometricus, assembly GCA_026290005.1. Lineage (NCBI taxonomy): Eukaryota > Metazoa > Arthropoda > Arachnida > Araneae > Theridiidae > Latrodectus > Latrodectus geometricus. Next base: position 3,764 of record JAPDSC010164539.1, read on the forward strand.
TTTATAATGCCAATAATAAATGAATAAAAATGATCACATTCAAATAGTATTTATTTCATTATTTATGAAATATTATACCATATAACTTTTTTTTATACAACTATATGTACATTATACCAAAGAATACATCTTTCAAATAAAATCATAAATTTGTTCCCAGTACATTGGACAGTTTTTAGAATTATGGCCTAAAATATTTTTGATTTCTGAGTTGCAAGTTAAATTTTGGCCCAATATGAGTTTGCTGAGATAGAAATAAATTAAATCAAAATAAGTATAAATAAATCAACAGAAGAAATGGATTCTCATAATATTATATTATTCTCAATTTTTTGATAGTTTAAAAGACACATTTTAATCATCGAGTTAAAAATGTAAGGTTTTATTAAAGCCGAGATTATCCTTTGAATATTGAACAGTAATAAATTATTATATGGAATTTTTAAATAAAAATTATACATAAATACAATAATTCATATTTTCCAGAAAAAGTGTTTCAGAAAATATTATTAGTGCGTAATCAAATAACCTCCGCAAATTAAATTACTCCATAATCAAAATATTTGTACTGTTAAGTATCTAAATATTTACTATTTTTCAGTTTCGTGTTATTATATAATAGATTTTTCATTTTAGAACATCAAAAAAAAATTATAATTTTTTTTTTTATAATTAAATTAGAAAACATTTTTCTTCTGAAGTAAAGTTACTTAGTTTTGTATTGTATGAAGAACATTTGTTTTTCCTTCATTTATATTGCTACAAAGCAAGATATAAAATTTATTATTTTATACATAAGCATATTTCAATACATCATAGTATGACAAATATTTAAAACAAAAGCACGTTTAACGTCAAAAAATAATGAAATGAACTATTAATCCACCTATGTGACTATAAGTAATGAGTTAGAAAACATCAGGTTATGATTTTGTGTTTTTATAAATGCTGAAGACTGCTGTTTTATTGAAAAAAAAAATCCTTTCAACATCTGAAAGAGTAAATAAGATTAAAAATAATCTTTTTATGCAGGATGAATTTCAGTAACATGGAACTAAAAGTTCTTCGGAATCTTAAAATAAAACTTTCAACTTTGGATTATTATTTTTATTTTTTATGTTAGATATTATAAACAAAACTTCTGAAATACTATAAAATGGTCGACTATTATAGAGATTTTAATACTAACTATTTGTGCTTATTGATACCGAGCAATTTCTTGAAGATAAAATATATTGATCTTCTTTTATTATGTGGATAAATATAAGAAAACCATTAAGGATGTCATTTTTATCAATGTCCTATGAAGTCATGAAAAATATTCTCATAAATGATTTCTTTTGAGTAGTTTAATTGTTATTGAGTGAAATATATTTCAAAATTTTATTAAATAAACATTGTTTTAATTTAGATTCCATTCGATGTTCCATTTTTCTTAATTTCAAAATAAATGAGTGTATAATTTTTACATATATATTTACTTAATTTTCTGAATTAATGTTATATTAAGTACATTTGATACCCTAACTCAAGCCAAAAGCGTTATATATGTGGTACTGTACATTTACTAAGCACATAATGTTTTTAGTTTTATTCCAGTTGTTTTTGAGTTGGTTATAATAATTTTAGACTTAAATGAAACAATCCTTTTAAATATTTGGCTTTTAAATTTAATTAATATACTATTATAGTTAATTTAATAAAATTAAAATTATTTGTTTTGAATATTTTCAGTTTCACATTTTATATTTTCTACATTGTATTTTACAATTATTCTGTTTACTGAGTAAGCACATTTATTCACAGACGCTTGCAAAAAAATATAAATAGTAATTACATGTATATGAGTATAAATATATATTAGGCACTTAAATATTCTTTCAATTTAACAAAATAATTATTTTTAAAATAAAAGAAGATTCTTCACATGTGTTTTAATTATTAAATGCACTTTTTTTCTTTTTTAAACGTGGCTGGAAAATATCAAATTGATTGTGCTCACAGTGTTAAGTGAAATGTTACCTCTTAGTGTACCATGTCGAGTACTGATGGTTTTTAGCTTGGTCTCTGCATTTAAATTACAAATAAATAGCCCTTTCCAATTACTTGTAATTTGCTGTCAGAACACAACTTTTTTTTTCTTTTTAATATTTAATTCTATTTCATTAGTTATATTAAATAATAATGCTGGAAATTCCTTGTCAATAAAAGTAATTATTTATATATAATGCATATGTATGGTAATGAAATCTATTAATATTTTTGAAATATGTTTTGCTAATTTTATAAGAATATTAGAAGTTAATATAATCAGATACAGTAATACTTAGATCTACAGTCTAATTAATAATCAAATACAAAATAATGCTTATTCCAAATTTAATCAAAACATCGTAATACTTCAGATTTTTACAATACCTTTGATTCGTCAGAACAAAAAGATATATATTAAATTTCCTAAATATATAAGTTCTTAAATGTTATTTGCCTAGTATACTGAAGGGTATTCAGTCCAAAAAGCTTACAAAATACTAAATTCTTAGAATAATAGATGTGTTTGCGATCGAATTCCTGAAAAAAATAATCTCATGTACAATTTTAATTTTCTAGTATTATTTAATAAATTTTACGAGTTTATAGTTCATATTATTCTATTTAATTTTTATAGCAATTTCAGTAACCTAACGAATTTTTTTAATTTTTATACATTAATTATGTATAAATCATGCATTATTATTGTAAAAAATAAACAGTTTTTCCAAGATAAATGAGAAAAAATATACACTTTTCATTTATCATTATTTTAGAAATGTGCAATTCCGTATATTCCAATTTCTGCTTTAAGTGATTATCTTATGATAATGTTTGTTTTGATTGATACTTGAACACCTGTAACGCATACATATGCTAAAACTGGAAGTCTTTAGTAAACTATTAAACACATTTCTACTTGTAAATACAATTACGATATTTTTATTAAAATGAATTTTAATTTATAAATATAATAATTTTATTTTTTCATATTTAATTAAAATCTAGCATTTAATTTCTTAAACATAATTTATAATGAATCTTTCAGTGACGTTCCTAATTTCACGCAGTTCTAAATGTTTTATAACATTCATGCTTCTAAATGAGTAATTAATGCTCTAAATGCTGAAATACGAAAACAAATTCTTGAATCAAAAGTAATTTCATATGTTAAATCTGTATAATATGTGCATATTTTTTATTACAATAATTATTTTAGATTTCATTTTCAATTTTTTACTGGTACAAATTATCACCAATTTTAATCATTACACTTAAATAAAGCTTTTATATAATTTATAAATAAAATGCATGGGCAGGATCCAAATTTTATGAATATTTTAAGAATCTCTGAACATATTTTCTATTTTATATAAACCATTATAAATACAACTCTCATTTTGATTCATCAATAAAGGGAGACACCATGTAGAACAGTGCTACTTTTTGAAACATTACTGCTTTGTAAATTATTGTTAAAGTTTCCGCTTTTCACACGTTATGTTTCACTGAAAGTTATGGTACCAAATATATAAAAAAAATCTCTTAATGTGTAATAATATTTCATCAAATGATTCAATGAATGTTCTAAAAAAATGGTCACATAATTTGCAGTTTCATTTAAAAAGTATAGTTGGTTTTAAAAGTATGCAATATAATTCTTAATAAATATGTTGAAATTAACGTGAATTTTTGTTTCAATTTAGAAAAATAATGTACCATCATTTACACAAAAAGCTTATTGAAGTATAGAATACTAACATTTTATACTTCAATAAGCTGTTTGTGTATTAAATTGACAAAGGAAGAAAATCTATTTTTAAAGTGATGGAAGATCGTTATACAGTGACAGTTATTTATGTACTTCTCTCTCTTTAAATCTTCACGAGTGTCAAAGCGGCTGTTGCGTAGTAGTTATCTGAAATGACACAAAATAGTTTCCCTGCACAAAATATTAAAAAAAAAATGTGAATGAAAGAGAAAATGAGAGTAAACTGGAATTTTGTCCGCGAAATTGCTCTAAAATGGTTGAAAGATTTTGCTTTTTCAGTAAAAATGTGCCAAATGTTTCGTTAAAGGTGTTTAAGAAAATAACGACGTTTTTAGAATAATCTATCTGTGTAGAATGCATCGCACACACAAACGATAAAAATAACTATATAATGTAATATTTCCCCTTTAATGTTCGAATTTTGCAGAATTAGTTTAATTTAGATTTTAACAACTTTTTACCCATTTTATTTCTGCATAAATTTTTATGTAAGTTTTAAATTTGTATAGATATAAGATATATTTTAATGCACATCGAGATTTATATTGATCAATATGAATACTGCGATATCTCTTTAAATTATAATTTACATTTACTAACTCTTCATCAATAAATGTATTGATTTTGATCTAAGCAAGTTTTCACATGGCAAAGTTAACTAAATATTTGAGAGATATTTATTAAAATATGTATTCTTTCAGAAATTAAATTTTTATTCTCACATAAATAAGTAACTTGAAATTTAAAGATGTATAATTTCAAATTGAGTACAATATGTATTATAGATAGCATACTCCAAAAAGTAGTTAATTAAAAAAAAATCCAACCATTATACATGATGCAAAAGCAATATTTCTATTTAATAAAATATATATTTGTTATAATATTAGGTTGGGGAAAAATTAATCCATTATTTTTTCGGTAGACGTTTGTAGTGATCGATATCTCATGAGGTATATATCAAACAATTTCAGATTTATGCTCGTTGGAAAGGTTACATTTGACACTAAAATATCCTCTTGCACTTTTTGTTTGATTAATTCAGTTACGAGTACAAGGTTTCAAAAATGGAAGAAAACAAACAGAAAATTTGATACATTTTCGTTTTTCTCTTGTAACGGTGAAAAAGATTGCCAGGTGGCTAAAATTGTGAAAGGTGTTTATTGTCCTATATAAGACTCTAACAACCAATTACCTACAATTTTTCTTTCCTCGATTCCGTTCGGGTATTTTTGATGTTAGAGATGCACCTCGCATGTGGATACAGCATCGTCGAAAATGTCTATAAAATATCAAAAATGATCGAAGTTAACCGCATGTCAGCAGTCGTAACGCGCAAGACCTAAAAATCTACATGAAAGCTGTTTTAAACCTTTTTACAAAGCGAATTAAAAAGAAGTTGCATAAAGTTCACGTAAAAATAATGGATTTATTTTTCTCCAACCTAATATCACAAATGTAGCTTGTATAATACATTATATATTCAATGGTAAATTAATTAATTATTATATTATTATCGGTGTTATTTTTTCTTACATGATCACTTTGTGCAAGTCAACCATTATTTTTTATAATATTTTATTTATATCCCTTTATTGATTCTATCAAATATTACACAGTTTAATTAATCGTCAAAAAGATTTTAACTTATTTTAGTATCAATAACATAAGAATTTATATAAAATGGTGCTTTATTGTTATAAAATAAATAAAGATGAACAGAATTATTAATGGAAAACAAATTTGTTTTGTACCTTTGAGACCAAATTTTTGAAATTCCTTTCATATTCTATTAACATTTTTATCAAATACCAGTATTTATCTTCAATTTATATACATATGTTGCGATTTATTTTACTTTTTACTTATTCAAAAGTACAGTAATAGTTATTGAACTATAACGTATATGAAAATAACTATGTTTGAAATCAATACTTTTATCTATTAGAAGTAGGCACCACAACTTTTAATCCACAAAATAATTGTAATCATGCGACTTTCGAAATATCCTGACTTTAAAACAATTTGTAAATGTTTCGAAAATGTTTAAAATATATTGCTTAGTATTAAGTATTATCGTTACCCAAGAGGGAACACATCTAAATCTAACAATACATTTTGTATAAATCCGTCCAATTTTTTTTTTTATCACTTATACTTCCCTGTTGAATTGCTAATTTTAAGCAGAATATTATATATTTATGTGTGTATGTGAAAATATTAGATTTATTTAAAATATTCAGATAATTCGTTTTCTTTAGTATTTTCCTCTGATATTTGTATACACATCAAATAATTATCAGCAAGCACGTTTGCGTTATATTGTTCCCATTACCTCTGCTTGTTGATGAAAATAATTAATAAAAACATTAAAAGCGTTTAAATTGATAGTCACGAAAAACAACGACGTCAAAGGAAAACCTATATTAGAACCAAGAAATGCTTTTTTATAAAGATATTATTCCCTATATATTTGCATTTTTAACGATTCACGTAAGATCTCATAATGTAGACTGATGGTTATTCACTCCCATAAATGTCTTATAACACTTTTAAAAGAACTACACATACGCCCATTTTCCAAATTAAAAAACCTACTTCTTCATGACCAATTAAAGTGCATAAAAAATTCTTTCTCACATATTCTATAACCATTTCAAAATAAAATTTTATATTTACGTTATGAAATCTAGTAGCATTTTAACCATATATTTCACAAACGTTTTCTTTAGAAGGGTTTTAAATTTATAAGAATTGAAAGATGAAAATCATATCTGAGTTTACCAATGGTTAGTTCATGACGTTTTCCTACTCATTCATGTGATTTTCATTTTGACTATTCTTACGTGATGCATTGATGTTATGTCTACAGCTCATTCACTCAGACAAAAATAAAATTTCGAATTACCAATTTCTAGTACAATGGAGAAAGAAGTAGCTCCTAAATCCCAACATATTGTCCTACGAAACTTGTTTTATTAAATTTATTTTAATAGGATTTTCATATGTTTATGTTTGCTAAAATGATTAGTAATACCAATGCAAATTTGTTCCCATAATGTAAAAGAATAGTATTCAATATGTTATAAAAAAAATACTGATCCTAGAAGCCAAAGATTCAATGTCATGTTTTAAAAGAATCTCTATTGTTTAAGCTGTATATTATACACAAATATGATAAGAATGTGAATGAATAGTTCAATTTCTTGGCATATTAATGATTTCATAAGACACATACAACGATTTTCATTAAATGCGTACACAATCATGATTTGCATAGTACTGTGTCGTTTATTAAGTATAATTAATTAAAGCAAATGAGCCAGATAACTTCCAAGGTTTAACAACGTTGTTTCAGACGAAACTATCGTTCCATTCACAGCCTGTTCAAACACATAAAGCTAAGTACTTCATAAAATGAAATGGTCATAATGTGTTTTAATTGTAAACAATTTTATACATAAAATCCTTGGATAAATTTTTGATTAATCCATGGAGCAATAATTATAAAATGCAAGTGAAAAAATCTGTGAGTGTTAGAAAAATTCTTATTACAGATTTGGATTCAGTGTAAGAAATTATTATGGAGTCAGTAAGGAAATGGCATGGACCAAAGTCATGTTTAACGCTGATATAAAAAGTTCATTTTATAGAAATAGTAGATTGAAAAATTTTTAAATTGAAATTAAATAAACATATAATTTTGAGACAGGGTATCTTAAACTTAAAATGTCTGTTTCATAAATCTTAATTCGACATTAGAAGTTATTCAAATATAATCTAAAAACGGTAGTTTAATTAATAATTATAATGAACAAATGCTCTCAGTATTAAAATGAGTTTCCATCCAGAAAGGAACATACTATTTATTTAATCTTTGTTTGAGATATTGCATTTCATGGATTGCTTAATTCGGTAGATATTATCTAACGAGAATAGAATATTAAATTTTAAACAACTAATTTAAGCTTTTTTATAATTAAATAGTTAAAGAAACAGAAATGATTGCATGTTTGGTAAAATATCTGTTCATATGATGTACTAACACCATAAGAATCACTTTAATACTTTAACAGATAAACGTTACGATATTTCTAAAACTATATACTTAAAGAGAGGCTAAGCAATGAGTTGGCTAAATGATAAAATCGAAGAAAGGAATTAAAATGAGGATGTTAAATTAAATTTAAAAAAAGGTTTTTAAGAAGTTGTATCAGAATAATAAAAGGTAAAAAAGGAAAAAGTTCAAATTTTTCTTTTTAAAACTATAATTTGGAACAGGCATTATTAATATTCTAGTTGATATCCATACATTAAACTAATGAATTAACGTAATGGAGAACTTTTAAAAAGTGTGGATTAAACAGAAATTTCTTTTTAAATGTGTTTTGTATAGAAATAAGATTCTCAATCCTTAACATAATTTGTTTTTTTAATTTTGTTACTTTTCTATGTCAAACATACATATTAGGGAATGTCGTGCTTTCGAGAGCCTGGAATCGTTATTTTGACGTAAATCCGCTTTCAGTTTGTATATTATAATTGGCACTTTGATGTGATAGGAATATATAGTATATGACACGAAGGCTGTGCTGATATTGGGCAGACAAGGAAATGCAAGTATCGCAGGCCTTGTGTTCATAGCTGGTAGCTATTTGAGAGATCGAAATCTCAAGTTACGGATGTCATATAACTGCCGTAACGACCTCTTACGTTAGGACTTATTTGAATTTATTGCCTAATGTGACATAACTGCTTAATGATAACTGTGATTATACTTGAATTGCATTTAAACATAATGTACTGTTTATCTCTTATCGGACATGTTGAATATAGAATTTATTGTTATAATATCTTGAAATAAATGTCATTGATAATTTAGATTTACAGTCAAAAATGAGCGTAATTTATCGAAAGATTACTACAATATTTTATTTTAAAAGAATTTATGTTTTAAATAAATTTCTTAGAAATTAAAAGCTTTTGTTTTTAAAAAATTCATACATGTAGTTTAATTTTAAATATGCAATCAAATAATAAGCACAAAAATCCAAAATATTTGTTTGTTATGTAAGTATTTTGATAATGATAATTATCAAAATGATAAATGGACTGAAGTTTAACTGAATGTAAAGAAATAGTACAAATCAAACAGAATCTGTAAATTCAGTTTAAAAAAAGACTTATATTACCGAAAAAGAGGGAAATATATGCATAATATTACACATTATGAAATGAGCAAAATAATAGAAATATCAGAAAAAATGGCTTTTTGGTAACAGTAATATGGTCATAAGGTAACACATAAAACTTAATCAGAAAATTTGTCATTTAAAATATTTTTCTAAAAGTAGCTTTATTTTAAATCCACAAAAATGACAAAAACTTATTCTCAATACAGTTACTTATTTTTTAAAGCCCCAATAAGGAGAAAAATTATTATTTTTATTATTTTTTTTTGAATTAGAATAATATTGTGGTGTGATGATTTACTTTTCTACTTGAATTGTAAGAAAATAAATCTTGTGAATATAGAATATATCAAAACAAAAAATGCTACATTAATGAAATTAAAATTTGGTATAATAGAATTTACATTAAATTAAATTCAGAAATAAAGATGTAAATTAATTTCTGATATTAAATGAAAATACAGAAGACATTACTTTAAAGAAAGTTAAAAAACTTTTTTGCTCAAAATTGATAATAGGCATTTACTACTCAATCAAAATAAATTAATTAAGATAAAAAAGAAAACATTGTAAAATGTTTTACAAGTTATTTCAATTTATATATATAACCAAAAAGTTGAGCATTTAACAAATACAGAAATTATTAATTTTATAATGTATTTGAGGAAATCATTTTAAATTCCAATAAATGTAAAATAAATTTTACTTTCATATTTTTTACGTTAAAGACACAATATTTATACCAATTAATTTGCTTTCCTGTAATTTTATATATGATTACACATTTTTTTATATTTATATCTGCATAGTGAGAAACATATCTGCACAGTAAGATGAACAGTAAGAAAAAAGAAAAAGAATATTAAATATTCATAATTTTATACTTTAAAAGTATTCTTAAAATGCACTTTCATATTTTCCTATCATTTATTAATATAACATATTCATTTCATATTTATTATTATTATCATCATATATAATGAACATTAAATTCATTTAATATTTTTTCTTGTATTTCAGTTCACCTCATTTTCATACGATAAAATTACTTTTTGGAAATTCAAATGCTTAAAATACTTACATGCATGAAATATCAAAAATCAAAATGAATATAATTTATATATATATTTACTTCTTATATTGTTTATATATATATATATATATA
>JAPDSC010164549.1:0-16970 GCA_026290005.1 Latrodectus geometricus
TATATATTGTGTGGAAAACCATTAACTGACTTTAAATAATATTATATAAATGTTTAATTCTTTTATATATTCTCATGTATCTTTATAAATTTTAACGAAATTAAAGTGTACACAAATACTGTTGTAAAATTGTATACAGTATGACAAAAAAAAATTATTTGAAGCCTTAAAAATCTTTAGAATTTTTCGATCAACGACAAGTTTCTACAAATAACTGATAAAGGGTCAGAAGATTTACAAAAGTGCTATAACCCATATGAAGTTGATATTTTATTTCTTACTAGTATATTCCCCTAATCTAACTATACCACTAATTTCAAAAATAAATATCATTTTGAATGATACTTCCGAAGCTCAGAATATGTCCTGATTTTTTGACAGATAATTTAGCAATTGAAACCTCTATCCTTTTTAGACAATTTTTTTCAAAGGCCTTGTTAAAAAACTTTTCTCAGGTAGTTTGTCGTATTCATTTATTAATAACAAGGAAACCAAGAAAGAGATACGTAGTATCTGTTTCCCGATGTTCAAATTTTGGAAGGGAATCAATCTTGTGACCTTCTACATAGGAAAAACACAATGCTACTATTAGATCTTTTTAAATCTCAAAACTTCAATGTTGCTTCTATTTAAATTCGTTCATCAAAATATGCTGTTTGAGAAGGTTATTTTTGGTAGTGATTTGTCCAAAATCAATTTATAAATTAATACAAAGTCTCTGTGCAATGTAGTTAAAATAAGAATGTAACTATTATTTACATTTAAACGAATTCTTCACAAAAATGTTTTTTTTAATTTTATAAATTTAAATTATACTAAATTTAAAATTCTACAGAAAACATATGACTCAATATAAAATATTTATATTAAAAGTAATTTAACAAAATTTGTTGAACAAGAAACAAAAGTTTTTTTCTTAATGAAAAATTTTTTTTGTATGAAATCAAGTGAGGAAGGCACTTTTAAAAGAAAAATCATTAAGTTCAAGTAAATTTTTATAAAATGCTTAAATTTAAATTTTTATTTAAAAACAAATAGTAGTGTTTACGCTTTTAGTTTCCATATTGGTTAAGCTATTCACATTTTTTTGTCAATCATAAACTTGGCGATAGTATCGGAAACTTTTAATATTAGTGTAGTTTTAAAATCCTTATAATTATTCATTTATATTGTTTTGAAACTGTGAAAACAACTTACATTCAAAACAATGAAAATAATGAATACTTAATGAGGTGCTAATTTGTCTATTTGATTGGAATAAAAAATGTAACAAAAGAAGAATATCATGAAAATAATTTTTAGATCGATGGAAATCTAATTCTACTCTCATTCATATATACTTGCCTGACTAAACTTTTTACTATATACTATTTATAATAAATCATGCAATACATACATTATAAAATCATTTATCACATATCGTATTATAAAACTTCTTAAATTCTAAAAAAGGTCTCTGAATTCTAAATATTAACATAATTATCTGTATTCTAAAAAAATATTTAAATGCATTTATATTATTTTATATTTTTATTCGGTATGTTGAAAAGTTTTACAAATAATGTGAAAAACAGTGATAAAATCAGTTTCACAAACAATGCTAAAATACTTTACAACTAGTGCAAAAAGCTTCAAAATATTTTCTTTGGCTCTTTATTTGAAAACATGAAACACAATTATAATAAACGGGATTTTTATAATTTATACTAATAAATATCTTTCTACATTTGAGAAATATAGTATTTTTACTTCATTTCTGTATCCTGCACGTCAAATATACATGCAAAGTAACATGAACATTAAATTATATTTCATTGTATGTTCATAAATATATATTGAGAAATACATTTTATATACTTTGAAACATTTCATAATTAGTTATTTTAATTGATTTTTTGATTTTTAAAATATATTTAAAAGCTGGCTGTTTTTGCTATGCTTTCTATTCGAAGCAGAAAGCTTTAATATTAACAGATGGAATTAATATATACAGTTCTGAATCAATCAGCAGGCATAACATGATATAGTTCTATGATTTAGATAATTATCATCGTAGTTGAAGTACAATATGACTAACTATTATTGTACGTCTCATGTATTAATTCTCATTACTGTCCTGCTTTCAATTTTTTTTAAGTTGCCATCTTTGAACTAAATTATTCGTGACTCCATTTTTCCTATATTGTTCTCAGATAATCTTCATTTGCTATACCTGGCAATCTTGTGAAGAGTTCTCTTTTTTATATAGTAATAGGAATCATCAACTATGTAAGAATGGTTTCAAATAATATGTATTTTACGATAAAAGACTAGAAATATATAATAATTCATAAATAAAACTATAATAGAATGTATTTGTAATGCATACATATACAAATACGCATATGTGTGCATGTTATTATGTTTTAATGATTTTAATTTTTCTTATGTTTTTTTAATTTGATTGCTAATGAATATAATTAAAAGAAAAGTTTGCCAATTTTTTTTCTGAGGTATTTATGCACAAACCATTCGGTTGTTTATTAAAGAGTTTCAATATTTAAAAAACTACATAATCAATTTCAGCAAAGGATAATAATTAATGTCATTAATTAAAGATAATAAGATAACGTATTTTTTAACTGTGCTATCATTTTTACATTGTTACCTGTAAATGTATTACGATTTTTCTATTTTTAAAACAAATAAATGATATGGAAAAATTGTTTTGATGAAATCATTCGTAATGAAGTACATGGAAAATTTCCCAAATTAGATTTTTTCTTAACTAAACCTTGAAACATTCTCACTCTTTTGGAAGTAATTTTATTAGATTCAAAAAACAAACCTATTGGCAAGAAGAATAACTGCATTAATGAATATATTATCACAAATAAATTAATTTCAGATACGTATTTTTTTAATATGCACAATAAATAATTTTAATATGCACAATCTTTAGAATTTTCTATTTTTCAGATTTAATTAATATATTGCAGTTAATATTTATGTGAAACATCTCTGAATTTACTATTATATTACCTTATTAATGATATTATCTGATAAATTGTCGGGTAAAAAAAATGCAATTTAATATATGTTCTTAATTGATATATGTTATATTTTTACATAATATATATACATACGTAAAACAACTATATATTATAATATATTATGTAAAAATATAGAACATTTTGTCAAAAAAGTATGAAATTAAGCAAAATTTCTACCAAAATTAGCTATATTTTCTTGAGAAATAAACCACGCAGTTAAAAAGTAATAATTTACACAAAATGAGTAAAATGAAAGTATTCACTTAGTTTAAAAATAATTTATGCTAGTAGCTTGATACTTGGAACTTAAAATGTTCACTTAATTTCATCGCTGATATTTATCTCAAAGTTTTAATCTTATTCATATTAAGGAAATTTTGAAGAAAACATATACTAAGGAAATTTAACAAGCTTTAAGACAAAAAGTGAGTTGGAATTATTTCAAAATTAATTTTTATTTTAATAATATGTTTTTAAAACCGTAGATTTCGGTTTTTTAAAATATGTTCATTAGATATTCGATATTTTTTGTGTAAGATATATTCAGTGATTTGAAAAGAATTTGCATATAAAAAAACAGTATTTAAATTAAAGTTCATTTGTATTCCTGAAAATGTTTATTTTTCTTTCCCCAAAGGAATAAATTGGAATGTTGTAAGTAATTTAGAAAGAAATGTTATCGTAAACTTTGTTTTTAAAATGCAAATGAGAAACATTTTAAGATCAAGAATATTTTTACATATACTTATTTTCAGAAGATTGAGAGAATCTGAATCTTAAATAATGAGGTGTAAAAATATTTTGCTATGAAACTCAGTGATATTCGTAAACATACTCACTTAACAGGAGAAAAGTCTTGTTAGCATTTATTAACACTGCACAAGGCATAGAGGTAATGCTAAAATTCTTTGGAAACGAACATTAAAAAGAACTACAAAAAAATAAATAAAATAAAGCGATATTATTAGCATTTGTTTTAGTTTTCCCTTAAAGTAAAAATTGAAGCGTGAATAAATTTTATATAGTTACTAATAAATGTTAATCTTTTTACTTTTTACAGTATGTTTATTCTGTTAGTTATGCATTATGCAAATTCTATTAGTTATTTATTAAATAACACTAATAATTTCACATAAATAAAATGTAAATTGTATCCAAAAAAAATCGTGAAATAAAAAAGAATATTTTCTTCAAAGAATGAACAATTTAAATGGAATTTGCTATTTTAGCTAAGCATATGAATATTCTTTAATCTCTATCTTCTATAGGCAATTTAAATATTACATTGAAAATTGTTTACGCTGAAATTGTGAGTTTTAAGGAAAGAAAACTTGAATAAAATTCATTGTTTAATATTTTTGTTGTCTCTTAAGTTTATTTACGCAAAAAGTACTTTTACTTAATTCTAAGACATTTAACAAAAATTAATTTTTTTTTAAATATAAAGATATTTTCTTTTATTTTTATCAACAATATTAAATATAAGGTTTATGTTTCTAGCATTTTATAATTTCATAGGAATCTAGAATATTTGCAAGGAAATGATTTATCATTATTTTCCGTTATTAGATAGTTATGATATATTGTTTAAATGTTGAATTTTCGATAGTGAGGCAAGAATAGGTTGTGATATTGGAATTTTAAAGTTGCATTGAGATATAGAATATCTCTAAACAAAATGATTTAACTATTTCAAAAAAGTTTTGTTACATTTTTAAGTTTTTAAATAGAGATAGGGATACTTCCGTTATATTGGTGGAAATGCTTTTTCCCATTGCAAGATTTTACAAATAAATTCACAAAAGTAATTAATAATTATTATGTTAATGAATATCTATAACACTTAATAAGTTATCTGAAATTACTTAAATAATGAAAATATTTCTATGACTTCCTATTCAATAAAAAAAGCTATAAACAAAATAAAATACGAGGAAATGGATTAATTTAAAATTTGAAAATTCATATTTAAAAATTAATTGTAATCAAACAAACTAAATTTATTGATGTGGATTTTAAAAATAGTAATTTTGGCAGTATATAATAAATCACATCAATTGAATTATAAACACGATTTTTTTATTTTCTTTAGTAGGAAAATAATTAATTTTCCTTGATGCAATATTTTTTTTTCCAATGGCGAACACTGAATGATTGACCCTTCGTCACAAGACCAGAAATTGTTACTCATTTAGCGTTACTTGGTGTTACCGGTGAAACAATTCAAGGAGTGGAGAGTAGTATTACCCACGTCACACCACCACAAATCAAATCCCCTTATAGAGCGGGACACATTCATTCATCGTCTCACTAGAAGGTACTCAGAGAAAGAAAGCATCCATGCCTGAACCGGAATTTGAACCCGTTACCAATAACCTAGGAGACAGCAACGCTAACCACTCTTCCATCAACCGGCTACGTTAAAATGTTAGGTTAAAATAATTTTAAATTATAATCTACAAAAATATCTGAAAAAGAATTTGTATTTTATATGTAAATAATCAGATTTAGAAAAGGATTTTCGATGTGTACAAAGAAAAAGTTTCAGTAAAGTGATTTAATGGTGAATCTGTTAATTTACATCAGTCACAAAAGAAAATCGAAATCGTAAAATATTTAAAAATTCTAATCTTATTATTTTCAATCTAAATTAATCTAGGGAAGCAACTTAACTTTTTTTTAGAAAGCTTAAATTTTAAATAAATAATGTATGTTATTTTAATTAGTATTCTTTTTAAGCAAACGTTATTATATATCAAAAAACATCTAAACATTATTTTGCTATTTATCATTAAATATTTTTGAGTATTTTTTTTTAGATTTTGAAAATTTATATGTTAAATTCTTTCCAAATAAACATGTATAATGTTCAAATTTATATTAAAAATATAAAAATAATGAGAACATAAGTTACGTGCATTAAACTTTAAAAGAAGGTTATAATTGGGTTGTGTTATTTGTGATAAATGCTTTCTGGCTAACAAAAATCTCAGAAAAATTCAAATAATATTTTTAAAAACATACGACGTTAAATATTTTTGTACGCAAAATGTATTTAAATGTTTGAATTAGATGATAAATTTTAAGCATAAACCAATCTTAATTCAATAGATTTTATATGGATAGAAAGTAATTTCAAAAAAATGTATAATTAAATTATACAACAGGATTAAAGATGTCAGGAAGCAAATGATTGATCAGCAATATTCTGTCAAAATGAATGAAAATGGTTCACAGCTGTTACAAGATGGAGTTACAGTTTCATGTTTCCCAAACTTGTTAAAAGCAAATTTCAACATAGAACTCCAGGTATTCTTTAACGATCATTATTCTGAATTCTTTAACTTTTAAAGTAAAATTGGATTATAAATTCCTTTACATTTTTCATTAAAACTACTTCAGTATTTGAAACTTACATTTTTGATCTTTATTCCAGCTTTAAGTAAAAATGTACTTTAAAATGCTAATTTTCTCAAATACCAATACATAGTTTAACTTAAAAGAATTTAAATATATTTAATTAGAGAAACTATGTGTGTGTGTGTGCAATTAATGCTATTTTTTTCATTATTATTACAAATTGCATAAGAATATTCTAGTTCTATTTTTCTGAAATTATTTTAAGATCGCTTCTGTAAATGTTTCTTGTTAACAATTTTGTAATTCAAAATGAATTAAAATTTCATAAATTCAAGCCATTAAAACTGTTATACGAAATTATATTTTTATAATATTTTATTCATTATACTTTATATTATAAAAACCATACGTTCTGCATATAAATAATAGCAATAATAAGAGTTATTTTAAATCCGCTTTGATACTTATGAATTTATATGCTTTCAAAATAAGAAATTTAGAAATAAGTGAATATTTCTTATATTAAATATTTTAAATAAAATCTAATTTTAAATATACATTTTGCAGAAAAACTAAATGCATTTAAGGCATTTAACGTTTATAATCCTTCATGCTTTCAAGGTATTTTTATATGAGTGTTATATGAAGTGGTTTTATTGTTTTTTTTTAAATTATTTTAATTTCAATGATTTATAGATTGAGTAAGTTTGAAATATTAATTTTTAATTGGAATTATTGACAAAATGAAATGGTACTATTTTAGGTAAACATAAGTAATTTTTAAAAAATTCAGGAAAAATAAATATATATTTTTAGAAATTTTATTATGTAACTTATGTTCATGAAGTTTGAATGATTCTTTAATATTTAAAATGAGCAATAGCTAAATTGAACCTCATTTAAAATATAGTATGATTTTAACTACACATGATCTAGTTTTTATGGAAAATGGTAATTTAAAATTATATTTTAAATTACCATGTAAATTACACAGTAAATTATTATAATTTCTGTGGGAATATTGATTATAATTGTGATATCAATATTTTTTTACTTTTTCACTGAATAACAGTCATCGATATCAAACTATCTATATTTTTTCTATTCTCAGTTACACATTAAATGGGTTAAATAAAAACAGACATGAATATGACTTTTAGATTGGATCGTTGTTTTTACTTAAGTTATTTCATTCATTTTAATTTATTCATCCTTAAGTAATGTAAAATGAAAATATAGAGAGAGAGGAAAAGAATGTGTAAATATAAACGTGCATTTATAACTTGAGGCATCATTATAATCAAAATAATACAAATCAGTTTGAAACTAGATTAATGTAGGAAACACTTTAATGATTATTCGTTAAATTATAATTAAAGGTTCTAATTGTCTGTTAAATTTTATAAGTAACTTATCTTTAAACTTAACCAGACCATAAAGCTTTGAAATATCTGCTAAGCTTTAGTTACATAATTTATACGCTAACAGAATTATGTTTCATTAAATTATTGGAGTTTATAATAGCAATCATTGAGAGATATCGAATTATTATCTTGCTTTCCGATGATATCAAACCATTGCCAAGGGGCACATACTTGTGATTAGTAATTTATTGAATATCGCAGTATCTGTGAATTATTACTCGTGTTTAGTAAAATTTTCTTGGGATCAGTCTAGTTTAATCTCACAGTTGAAGTAATTTCCCATTGCAGCTGTGCTTTTGATATATCATGATACTTTCTAGTCCGAAATCTCCTATTTGCTGAGAAATATTTCTTGCTCTTCATATATAGAATGTATTCATTGCTTGAGTTAAATATTGTATTTACTTAATTTTAAACCAAGTTTGCATTAAAAAAATTATACTTTGATTTAAACTAAGCTATTCAATAATAAAACCAATGCACATCATGATACTGATTTTATTTTAATTTATTTTTCTTCGGACTTAAATTTTGAACACAAATTTTCTCGAAATATAAGAAATATGTATCTGGATATTTAAAACTTATGACAAATAAAATTGTATCTTTAATATCAAGTAAACATATATATGATTTATAAATTTATGTTTTGGTTTTGAATATTAAACATAGCATTTCCTACTTTGAATTTTTAGTTTTTACGCACGATAATCATTGAGTAAGCTACAGGATTATGTATAAATACGCGTGAATTTCATTTGTCAGTAAATGTATTTGATATAATATTAAAGTCTGTTTTTTTCTTTTTCGGTTTCATATTCATTTTTAACTACTTTTCAGTCTATATTTTTCTTTATTTAAAGTTTCAAATGTAAAATATGTACTTGATAAATTATGAAAAAAGCTACGAAATAAATTTCATACCAAAATCAACCAAATGTAAAACTTATGATGCAAAAATAAGAGTGAAAAATTTCTATTTAGAATATCATTATTTATTAAGTTTTAATTGTAAAATAAATAAATTGTGGGTATTATATATGGCATTTCTTTAATTAATAAGTACAATTAAATCATTGAATTCATTTACCAGTAATAATATGGTTTAATTAATCAATAAATAAATATTCTGTATTACTAATATAGGAAAGCAAAATAGCTATGAGTTATCATGTGCTAAACTTTAAACAAATAATTTCTCTACAGACATATTGAAGTGCTTATTAATAAATCCATTTTCTGAGCAAGCATTTAAATCTGAATTTCTTTATGAAACTGTAGAAGGAAATTATAACCCTTTTAAAAACATTAAAATTTCAACCATTGGGTATACTTAAAAATCCGAATACAATTCAAAATAAATTGTTCAGATTACATGAAATCAAATCCCTTTTTTAATTGTATAGTTACATTTCTTTCTAAACAAAAAAAATAAACTTTATTATAGTTACGGCTTTATTAAATAATGAATAAACGTTCAGTATTACTAGCATAAGAAAAATCAAACGGATGAGAATTACCATTTTCTAAACTTTAAGCAAGGAATTTCTTTACAGATATGCGGAACTTCCTTTTAATTTATGATCGTAACAATAGATATTTTTATCATTTTAAGATGTTTCATAAAATATATTCAAAGTCAGTGCCTCACAGTTTTATAGTCACAGTCAGCACCTAAAGAGATAATTTATATTTTATCACATATGGGTGTCAAATCATGAAAAAATACTTGATCTGGCTTACTTCTCATATGTACTGTAGTATTAAGTATTGAAAAATTTTAATATAGATAAATTTAGCAAAAAATAGTTATTCACTATCAATTATTTTGGAAATAATTTATTAATCTAAATAAGCGTTTTTCTTTGTAAAATGCTATACACTAAATATTTTTTTTATCGTGTTTTATAATTTAATGATCATCCATGATAGTGATCTTAGTTATTCTAAATAATTAATTCTTCACCTTTAAAATAAACTTCAGCCTATATATTCAATTAAAATTATTAAAAATTGCGAGTTGCCAAAAATTTTGATAGATCAAAATATCAAATATCTACATTGTAATTTACATGTATGACAAATCGATATCGTTTATTATTATACAGTTATCATATGAATTTTATTATAAAATTATGTGATTTAGTGAAATAATAACATTCCTAGAATTATAAAAGGTCATAAAATTTTCATTCAAAATTTTGAGATATATACAAACTTATATAATTGTCTTACAAATTGTATTACTATATTATAAGCCTCCGAAATAAATTTTTATCAGAATAATCAGGTTGATTTCTTAGGTTCTAATAACTCTTATCAATTTTTTGCCTAACAAAAAGGAAAGTTAATAAATATTTTCAGATTTATATTTTTCAAATTCAGCGTTAACGTAAATTCAATGAAATTGAATATCAACTCCTTATAAGAAACAGCAATAATAGTAGTTTTTAGTGACCTAAACCATAGAAATCCATTTTTTAATGAAGAAATTAATCTAACAAGTCTGTAAAAGTGGTATGAAATTAAATTTAATTTTTTATTCCCAAATATATTAATCCTTTGAGTAGTTTGTATATCTTCTAATGATAAAATGTATTCTCAAGTGAAGCATAAGATATATAATGGTCTTTTGAAGAAAGCTATATTCTAGCTTATCAGAAATTAATTTCCTTTTTATGTGTAGAAAGGTCCATTGGAATATTTACTAACAATCATTAAAATTATTTTTCTATTAAAGAAATTCATTTTTGAATCGTTTATTTTGCTTCTTTTATTAAATAGTATAAAATTTCATAAATAAGTATATTTTGCGTTAACAAAACTAGAATGAAACTATTAAGGTAAATGCCAACGTACAATGCTTGACACAGAATATTTTTTCCAAATATTAATTAATGGAAAATACTCAAAGTTTTTACTTATAAATGATTAGAATTAAATTTTTTTTAAAAAATATAAAATAGCATTCATTTAGTGTATCTTCACACAGTAGTATTTACATATCAAAGACTAAAATTTAAATATTTCCTTTTATCCTTAGTTGCAGTTTTGAATAACGCAAGAATTTTCACTTTATTTTTCGATTAGAATAAATAATGTTAAAGAAATCAAAGCAAATTTTTAAATATATTATACATTCTGCGAATATTCAAGAATTTGAGAAAATCAACGTAATTAAATTAAATTTAATACACAAAGGAATTTACTGTTATAAATAAATGATATAATTTTTAAAAGGAAGCAATATTAAAGGCGTGAAACCTGTATTTCATTAGTGCCTAAACACTACAACGAATGCTTTTATGTGACATAACATGGAACAAAATCTATTTTGAATATTCCCCTAGGAATAATATTTTTCTTTGTTTGTTTATATGTACTCAAAAGCTCATTTGTAAAATCTGTACGAGGATATCTATTAGAAAGGCAATATTTAATGAAATTCTACATTCATCAATGTACAAAGTATCCAATAAATAAGCCGGTCAAGAAAAAATGTGTTTTTGTTCTGCTGAAAACAGCCTTAAAAAATTCTTTATAACATGTGAATTGACATTATCTTGTTGAAAGATAGTTCCGGAATGCTTTAAAAGAAAAGAATGTTTTCGGGCTTCAGATTTCATTGCTGGTTGCTGTGAAGAGTATTCATAATAAGAGGTTCTTTAAATCACCCAGGATATGAAATTAGACCTAAGATAAAACTTTGGATGCTTATCTACCATGACGTTCGATAATAAACTTAGAAAATATAGGTTAACGAGCATAGCTTCCAATAAAATGACTATTATGGTCTTATAAATAAAAACAGGGTTCTCTCCAGGAAAATATTATAGATGATAAACTAGTCTCTAAATTTATGACCTTGAAACTGATATCGGGTATTTCTTCCCCGCAGTCAACAGAGAGAAAATATCAACGTATTGATGTCGTAAATTGATAACGTTAGTGAACCAACACGACTTTTGAATTCTTTGAAGTAAGTTGGTTGTTTACTGCATTTAATGAATCACTGTCTGAAACCACACTTGTTATAGTAGTATGCTATTCACCAACAAATCCTATTCACTGAACCATTAAAACCTCCTCTTCCTTACATACCTATGATTATACTCAGCATTGAGAAAATAAGGGTTTTCGCTGAAGATCATGTTACTCAAATCGGAGTTGCAGTGATTCAGAAAATTCATATGGCATACTGCATTCTGAGAAATCATTTGCCTTAATGTTCATTGATTTTAATACATTGTCATTAAGCCCTCTCAAATACTATGATACGATAATATTGTCACCAATTTTAGTTGAAAATGGTGACAAATAACTGGAATTAATTATATTATTTAAGACGTAAATGCTTTTCGGGGTTACTGATTCCCTTGAACTTTTTTTGTTGTGTCATTCTAAATTACTTAAATAAATAACAATCTCTTTTCTTTTCCATTGCTACCGTGAATTCCGTAGTAGGAGGTTAATTAGAAAGATCAATATGTTAATTGGTGATTCTTTGTAAGAGTCATCCATCTTTTAGATCATGATGCAATATCTTTGGAATTTAGACAACTTGAGTAAAATCATCAACATAATTCTTAGTCTTAAAAATGAAGAAGGGGAATATTAGGAAATATTTTCTTGTAAAATCAATTATTTGTTCTTGTATATGATGATGATTCAATTGCAGAAGTAATACGCCATTGCATAACGCAGCATATGATTACAGTTGATTTCGTTATACTGGATCAAAATTTATATTTAGTTACTATAGTTTCTGCAAGGATGTGTAGTTAAATCATTTTAAATTGTTTATAATAGTATTCATTAGCAATAAAGTATTTTGTATAAATAAAATTGAGAATATTTAGTAATAATTATACCTGTTTCTATGCAATTTGTGTTTGAATGAAATTCAAAATCTTAAACACAATTCTACTGAAACATTTGGTAAGTAATTGCTTGAAATTAAGAATATTTACTCTCTCATTAATTTTAAAATTGTTCGATAGAATTATGTTTACATTATTGAAAATAAAGAAAATATTATAAATTCTCATTCCCAGACAAGTAATATATTACCATGCGCAATAAGAAATAAAAATCCTAACGTAAAATAATTAGGTTTATAAAGTATTAAATGGTAAACTAGAAGCTATTTTCATGGATTAATTAGCAGGTATTTTCATGGATTAAAGAAAAATTATAATTATTTTGTCGTTATTGTCAGTACTAAAATGCACTAACTCAAGTTTTGATGCAGTAGAAAAATTTTGTTGAAGATATTTTTTTGCATGATAAACATAGCAATGATAATATTTATATGTATTATAAATAACACTGCTAATAATGCTTGAATATTTCTTAAATTTTTTTCTGCACGTATATGATCGTCCAAGTTAGTCATTTAGAAACAAATAATTATTTAATTGTTATAAAAACAGTTGAAATAAAAAGTGCATTTTGATAGATTATATAAATTATTTTTATATTTTACTAAAATAATTTTTTATAAATTATTACAAAAACATTTTTTAAAATTCAGTTCTAGGAACTGATCAGAATTCATTGCATACTTTATATTTTAAGACACTATTTTGAAAATGGTATCCTTATATTTATAACAAAGAATATAAAGTAAGAATATTAAAAGTATAAATTAAAAACTATTGAATTTTCAATTATTACTTCTAGGCTAAATCTTCTTCACACAGTTTGGAGTTTAAAAGTGGTATAATTTTTGAGTCACGCACATATTAATATTTTACATAGCCAACTCTATCATAAATGTATCTTTTATTAAATTTTAATGTATATAATTCAAAAAAAAAGCATTAAGCATTTTAATATATTTTGCATTTTTACAGTTATCTAGTTTTTGAAATTATTTTTGAAACATTCATGTAAACATTCACACATTTAAAACATTCATAATAATGAATAATAAATTCAGAAGAAAAAGTAAAAGGCGTATACGTGTTTAAAAATAAGTCGATGCTTTGCGTTAATATTGATCAATTTCTAGTTTATACCTAGATTTACAATCAAAGAATTTCATTTTTTAAAACAATTATATTTATTAAATTTACAATTAATTAAAAATTTATCAAAAAACCCAACAATTTATAGATTTGGTTTTTCTTTAAAAACTATAAATTATCATTTTCAGTATGTTCAACATATGTTGAGGAATCAATGGGTTTCCTTAAATGTTATAAGATGCTGTAAATTATCAATTTAATCATAAAGTAATTATAAAATAAATGTTTTGTGAAAATCATTTATTTTCTACTTCTTGATTCTAATTAAAAAGTAGAATTTAAGTAAGAAAAACATCATTGAAAAAATTAAAAGGAAATTTTTATCTTACATATTTATTTAAAAGAATTTCGATCAATGTTTAATACATGCATCACAATTAAGTGAATCAAGTATCCAGAAACAGCATCTAATTTGTGTTCCCGTACATTATTTACTAATTCTATCAATATTATTTTATTTCTTCCTCATTTCTAAGAATGGTAAAAATAGGAAAAGAAATGGATGAGTAGCTTTATTTTTCTTATGTAAATATTAAATAATAAAATATTTATTTAAATTAAAAAAATCAAATTAGATATCACGTTTTTTATTATTAAGTATTTAAAACATTGATTTTGTTGAAAGCAGCATTCTGAGTCTATTATATAGGTTTTAATTTTCATATTATTATGAAGATCCAAATTAAGATATTGAGATGAAAATTTATGCATTAATTATAAATATTTAAATATTTTATCACCAATTAATATACATCAAAATATACTATTAATGAATAATTTATCAAATTATCTTTCTTCGTGGAAATTTACTATCAAGGAAGCGTTTTAATGCTCTCATTTACATTTCTTTTAGCCTTGTCAAAAAACTGATTTAAAAAATGATAAAAACGATCTCAGATGAATATACAATTAAAAATTTCCATCTTTTTTTAAACATATTAATATAACTGCTCATTATTATGAAATAAACATATTTAATTATATTTATATTTATGACGAATAAATGATAAAAGCCGAATAAAAGTTACATTTAAATCATGAGACAAAAAATAATATTTGAATAGAATTCAGATTTAAATAGTGTACAAAATAACATTAATATACTTGAACACAAAGATTTCTGTTTTAATTATAAAAAATAATTATACAAAATCCTTACATGCTATGAAATTCTTTAAATTACATGCATTTCAACATAATTTTAAGCTTTAGATTAAAATAATGTTGGAAGGCATAATTTTTATGATTTGAACAAAATATATAATTTTATTAACCTTAGATTAAGTTTATGGTTCCCATATAGTTTGTGGACTATAATGCTTATCTCTAAATTATTATTTTTTTTACTGCAAATTTCATTTCATGGTGTTTTATTCAACAATAGATTGAAAGTATCTTTTCTGAATTATGATATAAAATTCTTCTTAATAAAATTTAAAATAATATATTTTTT
This sequence comes from Latrodectus geometricus, assembly GCA_026290005.1. Classification (NCBI taxonomy): domain Eukaryota; kingdom Metazoa; phylum Arthropoda; class Arachnida; order Araneae; family Theridiidae; genus Latrodectus; species Latrodectus geometricus. The sequence goes on from JAPDSC010164549.1 coordinate 15,299, forward strand.
CTTTAAAATCGGATAAAATTAAAAGAACTTAATAATTGGAAAAAATAAATCTAGGAAGTTTTGTTAGCAAAGTTGGAAATATATTATTAAAAAAGTCAGTCTACATTCGTTACTTCGATTGCCAATGGATTTTATTTACTACCATGGGGTTTACCACAGATGTTGTAAAAATGTAATAGACAGAATAATTATAATCATTTCAGTACACAGTGAAGACTCATCATGGGGAAATTTCAGAACAATGCTCTTGAGATTCAAACATTGGAGTTCAATCCTTTCTATTTGTGAACAAAAAGATGGATATGGAATTTCTACTTTCTAAAGGCACAGTAATATAATAGAAGTTTTATGTTTTCTAAGTTATTCATGTATGAATAAGCGGCAAAATTAAGGAAAAATATTTCCAACAAATTCAACGTATGTCATATGTTCTTACCACTGACTTCTGCTGTAAAACTAGTATTTAAGACTGAAAGGTGTAGCTGTATTTTTGTTAATTTCTAAAAAATTATTGAGAAATTAGACGGAGTTAGTTTTCTACATAAGCTTACAAATTATTTGCTTATTCTTTTCAGAAATTTTATAATATTTTTTTTATTTAGATTTAATCAAAAATTACTTATTTAAATTATTTTTTAGAAATTTAAAATAATTTTAAAATAAAAAAATAAAAATAATTTTATCAAAAAATACTCATTTACTCTTGATTCATTTATTACATATTTAAAAAATTTATAAGTTTCCTTAAATTACGTAATTTCAGTTACTTGCAAATACAATTTACAGTATGATAAATTATAAAATATTAATATTTCAAGGAGATAATGTAGTTAGGTTTTATTTACTGATTCTAAATAACTGGGAGATGACAATATTTTTAGTTTTAATTAATGAAATCATTTTAAAGAGATATAGATAGATGCAGAAAAAGTAAGTTTTTTCACATTTAGAGAAAGACAATGCTCTTTTTATTTAACATTTAAACACGTATATTCAAATATTTATATTTTTTTATCTGTTTTTCCGCTTTAAAAAATGAGGAAACATAAATCAAGAAATAAAAGCTTAAAATTTAATCTCTTTAAGACAGTTATTATTTTTTACACAAGCATAAACAGCTGAGAAAAACAATGCAATTTGATTAAATCTGCTGGGCAAATACTGAGATTTATTTCTTTGTGTGATATGACTGAATAAATAATATCTTTCTTATAATAATAATATAATTTGACTGGGGGAGAAATGCTTGTAAATGTATCAACTAAAAATTTATATGAAATTAATTTTAACTTATATTTATTTATTTTACAGTAAATATAATATTTTTTTAAAGTTCGCTAGGATATTTTAAGGATTAATCAGTTAAAATCCTTGTTTTACAATGAAATTCAATTTGAGTTTAATTATTTTTATACAGCAATGGAAGAGAAAAATGCATAAATATTTTTATAAAAATCTAAAATTTGGAAATTTAAATAAAGAAATAAAGAGAAATTAGATCTTCAATGAAATTAAATAAATAAAATGTTTAAAAATAAAGTGAACTACATAGAATTGAAATTCCTAGCTGAAATAAAATTACAATTGTCTAGTAGATTGTACAAATTTCATTCTGCTTTTTTGACCACGAATTTATGAAGAAGATAAGATTTTTTTAAATAAATAAAGGTAT
>JAPDSC010164550.1:0-10014 GCA_026290005.1 Latrodectus geometricus
TATATATCCAAAGCGCATAAAATTTAAGTTTCCTGACTAGTAAGCGAAAGTAAAATTAAATTGCTATAAGTTTTGTTTTCTAAGTTTCAAAACTGATTTTGTGATTTTACTGCAGGACAGTAAATAACGGTCAAGATAATTGCGTCGATATTAGCCATTATATTTATTCCCAATAATCTTTAGCTGCAGGTTTTATGTTCCAATAGCTGATGGCTAAACAAGAATAAAATTACTGCAATGGGGGTCGAAGTAGTTAGGGAAGATTTCTGGCCACTTCCCGACGATCATAAACCCCGGTCATTTCCATCAAAATGCGAAGATCCATCTGATACAGATCAAGTCCGAGCGCAGCCTAACAAAAGAAGAGGCGGACGCTGCTTTGTTGCCAGCAATAAAAAAGAAATTAAGTCCCGCAGACGATAAGACCGTTTTTGACGAGACTCGGAAATGAACAAAAAAACAGACAATATGCTTCGAGATGAAATGCTAAGGAACAACCAGAAAATTCTTATAATAAAACCGAGAGAAAAGACAGCGAGGACTCTTTTCCTCCGCTTCTGACATCCGGGGTCCGAAACCGGAAGTTGGTAGTTTTTCGAGCGACATCTAGTGGTGAAAGAGACAGTACTATGTAAAGAAAAAAAACTGCAAACGCTTTGAAAATTTCATTTGAATTGAAGTTGACGGGTTTGGATGATTTTTTAACTGATCGTTTGCGCTTCCTTCCTGTCAAAAAAATAAATTCGATTTATTTTAAATATTTTTTAACATAATATGATAATGCTACTGTTCGCGTTTTTCATAACTTGCTGACATTGTTTGGAACAATAAAATAAAATAGAACACATTCTGAAAAATAAAAAGTATAATCCCAAATTTTTTGTAGTCAATATATTCCCATTTTTTTTTTAAATGATGAATATCGTTAAGTACTTTTTCAACATATGATAAATTTAAGAACTTACTTTTAAGACAAGGGCTTTTAACTAGGTAAATATGTATACCAAACGGCGTGGGAAAGCTTCTTCAAAAATGGAAATTTTCCAAAATTAGATTAATTTAGTTCTAATCAAAAATACATCATTAAAGATTGTATTTCTATAGAAATTAATATTAAAAATGCTGATTTACTCTAAGAAAATTTCAACAATATCATGAACTACAATTTTACACACGATATTAGAAAAAAAGAATATTAAAATGAGCAACCAAGTAAAATTTTCAATTTTACACACATTGGATTTACTTAAATTTACTTTAGATTCTAATTTAGTTTAGGATTCAATTTTAATTAAATTTACAAAAAATAATAAACAAAAAATAAAATTTAAAATTTAAATATTTGTTTTTTTATTTCTTGACTTTTTATCTTTTGTTTAAATACAGTTAGTCGAAACATATAGCTTTATTTATTTACCGTTGGCATAGTATAAGGTATAAAAAGACTTAAAAATCTAAAATTTTAAATTATTTTGCAGCCCTGTATTATATTAATGAAGTTAAGAAGAAATTCTGTAATTTTTCTCATACAAAAACATTTGTGAATGCTAAAGATTAAATAACTAAGTCGAATTATTAAATCATGATTTGATGTCACACATATGCTATGTAATTAAAATAACCTTCTAGATTTCATATTTATTATTTTTAAACTATTTTATAAAATTAAAATTATAAATATTTTGATATAGGAACAAAAACCTTTTATTTTTATGATTCTTCTAATAAAAATTTACTTATGCCAATTTTTATTTTTTTTAATCAGATTATTATTAATTTGTTATAAATATGAAAAATTTGCTGTGTGAGCGGGCCGGAGCTCTAAAATTTTTTTATCTGTCCCCCCCCCCCACACTGTTCTACAATAAAATTAATTCTATCACAAAATATTAATTAAAATAGTAATTCAATTCTATCGTAAAATTTTAGTTGTAATAATTATCGCATTTTAATTAAAATAATTTTTTTACTTAAAATACTTATGTGAAATACAATATTAAAAAAACTATTATGTGTATTATTTTCATCAAAATAAGCTGTTACTTCTAATCTATATATAATTTTTTCTTCTTTTTTTTATTATTCTTTAACTATTTCTTTTCTTCACGCTATTATTGGCGGTATTCTATATCCTAAACTATTACTTAATATTGTTTCCTAAATTTTACATTTTTTTTTATGTCTTAAAATCTTTTTCAGACTTCAGCATTCCCAGTTACATTATTTTTTTCATCTATTCTGTTAAAATAAGTTTAAAAGAACTTATATTGTAACTTAATTAATTTAGTCATTACTTGGTTACATTAATTTAATCAAATACCTTTGTATATGTATGGAAAAAAAGTCGACTGAAAATATTTTTTAATATAGAAATATTTTTGTAACGGAATGTCTGCTTATAAGCGCTTCTTTAATGAAGGTTTCAAGCGACTTTAGGGAAAATTTCTATGCCATGAATTTAGCATAGTTTTATAATAGTTTTCGTTACTTTCGTAGTTTAAATACTATCGACTGATATTGGATAGTATAACTAATATTTGGAGATGAAAATGATAGCTCAGGTATAATCTCGTCTTTTTACCATTTTTCAAATTGGGAATTAGTTCACTACGATAGTGACAGTAAATTCTAAAACAAATCAACACAATCCCGATCACAAGCTGCTAATTTGTTATTGAATTAAGAATCACTGTAACCGGCACAAGAAAACTCTGTAACCAATGGATTGGATACCCAAACCAGTTACAGACTGTCATGTTTAGCATCAATATGCGTATAAAATGTTAATTGATCCTCGTAACACTCACTTGGAATGATGAAAGATGGGAAGACAGGTTGATAACCCAGGAATTTGAATCTTCTCTTGACTATACTTGACATCACGATCGCTTAGCATCCTTGATCAAGATAGATATTCGTCCAGAAATCCAATTCAATAAATCTAGAAAAGACATTATTTTTATACTTTATAATAGGCAGCCAACGTCACTTGACAACAGTTCAAAATAATGACGTGATTGTCTGTGTTTCATGTCTGTGTTTCAATAACTTAACATACTTAAAAAATTTATCCAAATATTAATGTCTTTCAATGTGTTGCATTTCCTTTAATTAATTTAATTTTTAAGGAAAAGAATAATTTCCAGTTTTTCCTGTTGCTATATAAATATGCATTATTACTTATTAAATGCTAGACATCATATGGGATGTTTTCGACAAAAATAGAAACTAGATAAATATTAAAATATTTTTTATTTTCAAATTAATTTAACTTTAAGCAATATTTTTTCATCATTTATTTTAATTAATTTAGGACACAAAATTTTTATTTTATTTTAGCTTTGGATAAACATTTTGTTTTCCATATTTTTTATCGAAATTAATATTGTTACGAAATTAATTTTAAATAATTCCTATCGCAGACATTTTTTCGATAAACATCTCCTTTTAAATTTAAAATAGTATTTTTACTTGATATTTTAATTTAAAATCTATGAAAATCAGAGTAGTGTATTTACTTTATGTATGATTAAAATCTAACAATTTTCTGAGATACATATTTAAATTTAACAATTGAATAAAAAAACTGAATATTTCGTCAAATATTTCGTGATAAAATATATTTTGTTTTTATCTTTTTACTTTATTGAAAATTTCAAAAATTTGATAAAAAAAACAAAAAACAAGTGTATACTTCGAATTGTTAATACATACAAAGAATCAATAAATCAATTTCTATTTTATTATCAATATATTTCCCGAGATTTTTTTAAAAATTGAATGCATCTTTCAGATAAAATAAAACCAAATTTTTATGGGCTGACATTTTTTAGCATTTAACAATTAAATTCCATTAAATATTATAAATTTTCTGTTCGTTCAATTGCTGTCATTATGCAAGCATTACTTGTTGCGTATTTCTACCTAACGTGTGAGTTTAGTACAGTTGAGAGCTTCAAAATTTCTATTAAGTAACTTGATTGACAACTGAGTTGGTAATTTCTTCCTCGAATTTTCTCACATCAGAAAGAAATACATTAGATTACAAAAAACATAACAATATGAGTCTTCACAGTATTAAATTTTTATTGATTCAAATATTAACCTTATGGATTTCGTATAAAAAAACAGTGTCTTTCTTCACTAAATTACCCTAGCTCTGATATCGTTTTTCTATCAAGGAATTTTTTTTAGGAAAGAAATGTATGAATATGTAAGAATTAAACTTGAAATCACACACGGTCTTGTTCTTTTAACTTTCATAGAAACAAATATACTGGAAATATATACTCAATAACAGTCACTTAAATAGGATATAAAACGCATTTCTTTCGCGCCATGTTGACACACCCCTCCAAATCTTTTGGATCGAAAGAAACGACCCTTTATCAGCCATAACCAGAGCAATCTGCATCTTTTTCTCAAACCCTTTCAAATTTATTCGAAAGCCCGGAGTTATTTTTCATTCCACTTACACAGCGCCCTCTTTATTTTTTTTTTCAAAACCTACTCCGTGCATCGGTACTTTCAAAGAGAAATTACTGCACCTACTCTCTATTTTTACAATCACTTTAGAGCGCCAGAGAAACGCTTTAAAACGTCTGTTATCGGCCATTTATGCACGCAGATATATTTGTGCTGGGGGGTGGAGGAAGAATATAGAGGGGTGGATGGCAGTCAATTTATGATGCAGGCCGAGAAGGAAACATGGAAATTTTATTGTCCGGCTTCCGCCAGTTTCTCCCCCACCCCTCCTCTGCACTCCCGATCCGGATCAGTGACAGTGATGTAAGGAACTCCTAGGGTAAGAGCAGGCGAGTTGCTTGTTGATAGGGGGGATTCTCGGGGGTCGAGCAGCAATGAAATATTTCATTTTTAAAACAGTGTCCATCACATTAAGGGGGTTGTATTGGACATTATTCCCGTTTTATGTCACATATTGGTCAAGTTACTGTTCTTTAGATTTTTCTAAAACACACAGCTGTTCCTTTTGAAATGTTTTTACGAAGGGCTATTATTGCTGATAATGTAGCACTTAGTATACGATAAAATATAAAGTATGTGTTTCATATTTCTAAAAAGTCTATATACATAATGGAATACCTTTTTGTTAGACCAAATATTTAAAATAAATTCTCCTTAAGTTGATCATTTAAATTTATAGATTTATGTGAATAAATACTAGACAAGCTTTTAATGGAGGTTTTATAAAGGCAAGAAATAAAAAAGAAGCATTTTACGAACAAAATTAAAATAGCAAAAAAAAAATTAAAACCACAGAAAGATAGAAAAAAATTGTTTGCTGATTCGAAGCATTTTTATAAGTTAAATCAGTAATTATATATATATATATATATATATATTCCAGCTAGCTTTTAAATGATGGAAACTTTGGCTGGAGACTCTTTGAACATTTTTTTTCCTTTGAATTATTTTAGGCTGTTATTGATGTGAATATTTTTTCACGCATCAATCAATATTTGTGAAGACTTTTGTATGCTTTCTGGTTCAAACCAGTCCTTGAAGTTATATCACTAAATTTGTCCAGTGATTCAAGTTATATATTTGGTAATGAAAACTTAGAATAGAAATTTCTGTGGTTTGAAGCATTGATTTTCGTAAAATTTTTAATATATAAAATCTTTATTATTCACATATAAATAGATATTCGAGAATATATATACTTACTGGTTCAAGCCATTTGTCATACTTCGATTTGTATGACTAAAATTTATAATTATTCAAATTCTCAATTTTTGATCAAACCTTAGAATAAAAACTTTTTGATAATTCGAATTCTTTATTTTGTAATGAAAATTTAGAATAGAAGCTTTTTGATGATTCAAATCTTGCATTTACATCAAATTATTTTTAATGAATTATATTCTTTTTCATATATCAGTCAATATTCCAATGATTCTTGTATGTTAACTAACTTTAATCAATGGTAAGATCATAAATGTTTTACAAATCATCCTTTTGATTGATGTAAACTTGGATAAAAGAAGTTAAAATACTTTTAAATTAAAGAAAATTTCAATTTTTTATTTCTTTGAGATTAATAACAATTTAAATATTTCCAATGTCAGTTAGAATTCGAAAAGATTTTCCTTTTTCGTGACAAACATTTTAAAAATTGACAAATTATTAAACTACCTACTGAAAATGAAAATCTAACATTATAATATAATTTGAAAATCTAGTTGAAAGAAATTTTAATTTAAAACACTTTTCTGTATTTCAGCTAATGGCAATATTTTCGATATATCACATAAATGTAATGGGATAATTTTTCTATTTGATTCTGAAAGTTTATCGTTTTAATTTTTGAAGATTAAATGATTTCTGATGCTTTAATTTTCTATTCGAGTATATTTTATTATCTGCAATAAACTCGCGAAACTTATTTGCAACAAAACCCACTGAAGATTTACTCTCTCCAACTTGCTTAGTTGTATCTAATATGTTCCTTCATTCCAATCAAGTGCGGAGCAGAAAAGTTGGCGTTAAATTAGCCGCGGCTCTTTTAATCTTTTAGAGAGGATTGGCTGATTTGTGTCATTCTTTCCGCTAACTCCACCCACTTTGTATTCCGAGCCACAGGCACTCTTTATTTTCTTTCCCAGAGATTCGAGTGATTTTTTCCAAGAGTTGCTCTTATCACCTCTCTTCTTCAAGTGATGTTTGTCTTTCAAACAAATGTGTCTCTTTACTTAGTGCGATTGCCAGACGTGTGTTGGAATTTATCATTTTGTTCAGCTATTTTTTGTTGTATAATATAGAACACATATTTTGTTCTATACTTTAATATCTCTTTTTTGTCGTTTCATAAATTCTTATCTTCTAAGGTAGAAGAGAAGAGAAAAGTATGTAGTAGAAATGTTCTTTATATATAAGAAGTATATGTTAACACTAACGGATTAATCTACCAGTTTTCGTGAATCTATCTTTCGAAGAAAATATAGATTTGGAAAAATAACAATTAATATTTTTCAAAAACGCTTATTGTTTCCAAAAACCTGCATTGCTTTACAAAATATAGCCTGACATATAGATCTTCTAAATGCAAGTGAAATGAGGCATCGAATACCTGTGAAAAGCCTTTTCAGTTATAAATTTATAAACGCTTATTGCGATTTAAATAATTTACTAATGCTATATCAAATTTTCAGAGTAAACTATAGCCATGTTTTAAATTAGCAGTTACAAAACTCTTAGTATAAGTAAATTTCATTCCATTTCGTTCAGCCTTTCTTGAGTTGATCGTGATAGTCTGAAGGACACTAAACTTTATGTAGGATCTAATGTCCTCCATTGCTAAGGCGTGAAAGTTTGAAGAAGAGGATGCCAGCTCAGAGAACAACCACGTCACAATTCTTCATGATTTTAAGCTTAATGGATGCGGCTGACGGAAATAGGCAGACGAAACAAAAACTGCAGTAAAACAATGATTTTTTTTTTATTTCTTATGATGGGCACTCTTGAGCAAGTAAGTACATTAGCCCATTTGCCGCAACAAGGCCGGAAACCGTTACCCGTTGGGCACCTGTGAACTACGTCACGGAGGTACGAGTAGCATCGCCCACGCCACACCACCACAAACCCGTTTATAGGGTGGGCCACATTCATCCATCATCTGAGTAAAGGATAAGAAACACAGAGAGAGAAAGAGAAACTGCATCCATGCCCGAGCCGGGATTCAAGCCTAGGTTCTCCCCATCTGTAGTCAGTTACGCTAACCACTAGACAGGTTGGGCAGCAAAAGAAATAAAATAACAGATTCTCTTTAAGAATTAATGTGTTTATAAAATACTCAAATGCATAGGTTTCAGAAAAGTGGTTTGAAAAATAAAATTATTTTTATTAATAATTATTTCCTGTTTGAAAATTAAATTAAATGTTAAAGAAAGTAAATTTTATTTAGTACATTTGAAAGCTTCGGTTTTCCGAGAAAAACTGGTACTTGTCTCATCAGGCAAAAGTATTATTTGGGAAAATGATATTTATTATTTAATTTGCTTTGTACAAGACGCTGATTTGCATCAGATCATGATGTATGAAAAAAGTGAAAATATGTGAGTTTCGGGAGGCAAAAACAATGATCTTCAAAAGTCAAGAACATGTAGTAAATGCCCTTTAAAAAAATTATTTAAATACACAAAAAGAATAAGGATCGTATGGCTTACATACATTATCTTTATTCTCAGTGGTTATATATATGGATATCAAATTGATAATGGGGGAAAAAAATCAGTTCTCTGTTGATGAAGCAAACAGGATTCAGGAAACCTCTGCATGGCAACATAAGCAACTTTACAGTAAGTTACAATCATCCTTAATTACTATTTAAATTATTGATAAACTCGAAATTATGGAATGTTACATCCCCATGTTTTAAGACTGCCAGAAGCCAACATTTTGATACATTCCTATCCATGAGCCGTTCACAATTGCACCTCGACAAAAACTGGAAGACAAACATAATAAGATTTTTATTCAAATTTTTTGTCATGTAAAAAAGTTGGGCATAATTTTATTAAACAAAATATTGTTTTTAAAGTGATTGTGTTCCAGTAATACTCTTCATTCACAAAATACTCAAATGATTTCCATGTAAATAAAATACTCATATGCTTTACATGTAAAAATATAATTTTACATGTAAATTAATACATTTAATGTATATGTAAAATATATATCTCAAATTATAATAGTATTTTATTGTTGAAAAATTTAAAAATGGAAGCACTTAAAAAGTAACTTTATTTTTTTAATATAAATTTTAAATATATTTGCTATATATAATAATTTTTTATTTTCGGTATTAAATAATGATACAAAAAGTCTTCTTAGTTTCTTGATATATGTACATAATAAACACAAAAATTATATAAAAAATACAGAAATCTATTTCTTTTATCGCTATTTTCTACCAAAGAAATAATTTATATAAGAAAACTGCCTTCAATAAATTCTTAACAGCAAAATAAAATAATATATATGAATAATGATTGTTTAGAATATAAAAGATTATTGTTTTATTAGATTTAAAATTATATTAATTATTTGTAGAAAAGTGCCAAAAATGTATCGAAAAAAAATTAGTTTAAAAAGGGTAGATTATATGAAGATGATTAATGATCGAAATTAATCTAATAAAATATATTTCAGACTCTATGATCATCATAAAATATTAATTTTTATTAAATACAAAATAATTTGTACAAAGTTTGTTAAGTTGATAACAAAATAATTAACTTTTTCTTAAAGGAATTTATAAATATGTTTTAAAAAATAAATAAAACTTCAACCTTAAACACTCAATTATTTATTTGACAATATATAAATATGTCACAAAGTAATACGTATATAAATTTCCTTTTCATTCGAGTTTTATTATTTTTATTGACAAAGCTCCATATTTATCAGAAATATCGTTCATTCATAATTCGTACCATTTAATTCAGTTTGGACATTTTCAGAACCAAACTTTTATTTATGACTTATCGATTGCAATTGTTTTCAATAGCAATTTCATGTAGACATCGGGAACAACAGTTGTGATTCTTCCCAAATTTTGTTGACACCGATAGGTCGGAACACTAATGACTCCATCGCGTGTTGAAAAGAGGCTTGACCCTAGAACACCGGAAACTTTTGTTTAGGCACCTTCTTTCGAACGATCGACTCCTCCCCACCCCCTCGTAAAACCCCTTAATTTCTTTTTGACTGCAACATCCATACATTCTTTATTTGCGTTTATGATAAATACAGTGTTGACCCAACAATAAACGAGCAGACGATGGCATTTTAGTTTTTTCCCCATCGATTCAAAATATCGTTTTCTATCTCGTATTTAACGGTCGCTCAAGCGATAATTACGACAAAAGATCTTTTTTGATGGCTAAATTTGTTTTGGAGAGGGCTATTAAAACTATATTTAGCTAGCTATTAACTTTTCCACTTCCATTGAACATTTACCCTAATAAGCATAAAACTGACCTGATGTTGATG
>JAPDSC010164551.1:0-34562 GCA_026290005.1 Latrodectus geometricus
ATAAATTTGATAAAATGATATAATCCTGATATTATTCTCATTTGAATATTAATAAAATTGCAATTCAATCAGTGATATAACTTTCTTTATATTCTTAAATAAGAAAAATGAGCTGATTGTTTGACATATTTAAATTAAATAACAAATTCGTTTCCTTATATAAAAACATTTTAAAGTGATCCAAGGATATAAAAATGGATTATTTTTTAACAGAAACTGATTGTCACTAATGAATTTAATAAGTTTCAGTAAATAGGAATTTCTTGCACAAATATTTAAATATAAAAAAATAGTACAAAATAAAAGTATTGAAACTTAAATGTAAACTAAATTGAACAGAATTGCAAGTGCTTATTGAACTTGAAGAAATATTTTAAATGTTATTACTTTGATTTGAGCACATGAAACTATTTGTAAAATTATATTTAACAAAATATATGGAAACAAAAAGTAGCAGAAATTTTAAGAAAATGCATATTGGATGAATTCACACAAGAAACAAAATTTGTGAATTTGTCAAAATTTACAAAGCGCTTTTTAAAATTATTTCCCAAAATCACAAATTATTTAATTTATTTATGAAACTGTAATTATAAGTTTCAAATAGGTATATATTTTCAATAGTTTTATATTCTTGACGAATATGATTATAAATTTTGGTGCAGACATCTGTCTTTCAAATATTTGTTTTTCATTTAGTTTTCAAATGTTAAAAAAATGAGTTGTCAATATTATACATTATAAACTAAGGTACTTTAAAAGATAATTAAACAAAAGTCTGTGAAACATTTTTCATACATGTTCTAAAAATATATTGTTTATAGCTTTTCCACTACTTAAATAATAACTTAGATTATTCTCTGTGAAAAACAAAACTTACATTTTGCAAATTATTTCTCAGTAACATCATCAAAAGGCAACTAATTAATTTTATTTTTCCTGCTAATGTCATGATAAGTTAGTGATTGTATCTGACACAAGAAACTTTGATTATGCTTATGCGGTGTAGAAAAATAATTAAATCAGGAAAGCGTATTCTGAAGTTGTAATCAATAAAACGATATAATGTAGCATAGAATGAAAAACCTTAATTGAAAAATTCATTTCACATCAGACGTGTTTACAACAAGAAATATTGGCTGAAAACTTGAGAGAATAATTTAATAAATCTTAAGATTATTGATAAAAAATTATGAATAAAATCTATTCTCCTATAAGCGCGACAAATTTAGTCAACTTTTGTGGTACATTCTTGCAAACTCACGCATAAATAACTCTCACATATTTCATCGCTTGGAAAAGAGTTTGACGTTATTTGTAAACCAATCTTATTTTTTATGGAAATAACTATGTATAACTTTTGTTACGTAAAATATTTGTAAATTATAAAAGTAATGTAATTATGATTTTTTTAAAAAAGAAACTCCTTAAATATGCATATTAACTTTTTCTAATTCCATTGATCTTTGATATATTTTATGTAATTTTAAATAAGTTTAAAAACATGATTAATTATTTTTCGATTTTAGTTGAATATTATTTTTAGTTCCTTTGATGAAAATGTCTTATCATCTTTCAGCGGATTATTGATAACAGGGGTATTGTATTGGAAAAACATTTTAAAAATTAGAAATAACGAATAATATTAGTTTTTAGCTGCTTTCCTTATATTTGAATTTGTTCTCTTCTTTAACAAATCAAATAAAGCTTAGAAATTTTCATAGTAAAACTCTTTGTCAAATTAAATTGTTTAAAAATAAAGCCTTTATTAAAAATTCTAGCGAAATCACTTATTATAGATCTTATTAAAAGTGATTCGATTAAGTTAAATTAGACTGAAAATGTTTTTAATTAATAGTATGATGAGATTGTTTTCCTTGTTAATTCTGATTTAAACATGAACAAAACACACACCTTCCATTTTTATGCAATTTAGAACCTAAATCTGTAATACTGGTAGTATTAAGTTTTAGGTAAATCTGTAATATTAGTAATTAGGTATGAGTTTTGGAAAGTCACAAAAAGTAAACACAATGATTAAGTAATTCTACAAACATTTTTTGAACAAACATTATAAATATATTGAATGAGCAAATGAAAATCAGAAATTTAATTGGCTAGTGTGAAAGTTGACAAACAACAGATAACTCGATATTTTTTAATATTCCAACCTTGAAAAGTATTTGGTAAATCCATATTGCTTTACATATTACTAATTTATGCAAAGTAGTGTCTTCATAAATTAATTAGTGATACGTACAAGAATATTGGTTTATCGGATATTTTCAATGCTTAAGATCATAGAGTTAGAAAGAATGTAATCATCCATTTAATTGAAAAATTGGTAAAATAGAGGAGGCAACGTTATACAAACTAAATAAAATCAATTGATGAAATTTGGAATATTTATATTTCAGAGTTTCTCAAATAAAATAGGTTAAAATACGAATCTCATGAATGCAATATGAAAGGAAGTTATGCTTTTAGGGAAAAGCTGCTAAATTAATTTTAAGACAGTGATTAATTATGATACAAATAATGATTATAAAATTTTATGTAACTCTTTGTTTGTCATTATAATTGAATCGATAAATTGATATTTTGCTCATTAAGAGATTTAGTTAAATTTTACTTATTTGATTTTCGGTACTTTTAATTTTATTTTAAATTTTTCCCTTCAAAAATGTACAACTATAAAATTTCATTTAAATAACTATTTTTTAAGTGCTTGTTTCCAAACAAAAGGAAAAAATCATTTCTAAAAATGTTTTGAAGACTTCTATTGATTTTATATTAAAACAATACATGAAACTATCAATGAAATAACTTTCTCTTATAAATATAATATTAGTCAATTTTAAAATACACCATTCTTGCCTTTAAGTACTTGATACTGAATATAGGAATAGTTAAATGCTAATAATAATTTTTATATGAGTTTTTACAATGAATAACAAACAATAAAATTTATTTTAATTTGGAATTTAATTTTCAAATAAAATTAAAAATCTTTGACTTTATTTTGCGAAAATATTATTTAATATTTTCTATTAAAATCTGAACAATATTTGCTGTCATAACTGTTTAAAGAATGTTCAGATCAGCAACTTCAGCAGTTCATTTTATTTAAACATTAATTTATTTATTTATGTATTATTTCGATAAATTTGAAAGAATTTTACAGATTTGTATCTTGATCAATCGTAATTAAGGAGATCATAGTAACTAGTATTACATTTTACCACACAAAAGGTATAATAAATATTTAAGAGTTATGTTTTTAAGAATATTTATTTGAAATTTTGTTTTAAATATATTTTCCCAATAAACACATGCAAATACTCTATGTATATATTATAAGTATACAGTACAATTGTTATATATACATTATATGATAAAAACAGAATATTTCAAATGATTTAAACAATTCAATTAAAATATTTTGAATGAATAAAAACTCAAGGAATTCAGTATTCAAAAATATTTATAAAATATAACAGTTGTTTATATACAGAGAAAAACTTGTTTGAATGTGAGAAATTTCCCTTATAATAAATTTCCTATTTCGTCATATAAAAGTGAGCTTCGATCTGATTTTATGTTTTGTCTGCTATCTTAAAAAGACAATTCATATTTTACTGTCATATTTCATATTTTATTGTCTGATAAGGAGTTTCATAGTAAATTTCTTTTCTGAATTTTTGTTGCAAGCAAATGAATAGGAATCACTGTTTCATTTTTTAAAATGTAATAAATAATTTGTCTATTTGCTTTAAATCATATTTATGTCTATAGATATTTATTTTGTTTCAGAATTAGTTTCTGTTTATCGCTTCCACAATTGTTTTTAATTTGACATATTGAGGTCTTTAACAGTTGGATTTTTTTTTATTTTTTACATTAAAACTATTACTATTGATTTTTCAGACTTTTGTAAGTACAAAGGATTGAAGACATTTTGGCAATGTTATTTTTACATAGATATCGTTTATTTATAATTTAGCATGTCTAGCAAGTTTGTCTAGAGAGTTGACAAGTATTCAAGGACTATGAGGTCAAAAAGAATAATGTCATGGAATTAGTCGAAAATCAATACGTCTGCAAATCGACCCCTTTAAGTTTGAAATCTCAGCATTTCATCACAAGTTATCAGTTTTATAAATATTAGAATAATTTTAAATAAAAAGACTATTTTCTGTGAAGGCTTTCAGAAATATTTAACTCGTATGGATTTTAAATTATATTTTCCTATTTTATAAAGGGACTTTTGAAAGTAATTTTACTTATTATTAAATAAAATAAAAATGTTAATTACTACCTATACAGAAGTATTATATCAATGAAATTTAATGCAAAAAGTATAATTTCTATAAATAACATACATTTATGTATGAATTCTTAAATATCAACTTTAGATTTGTTTTTCATTCTTCAAAACATTGATTTCTATTAATGATTCGGATCTTGAGAATCATTTAAAACAGTAGTTAACTTTACGCAATAGTTGTGTAACGCAATTTTCAATTTTCGAGCCAACCTAAATTATGTGACTACGCGCAGTATTTGGTTTTCATAAACTAATGGTGCTTGAATTTTAACTTTGAAATCACGTTATTTTAAATTTCAAATATTTTATAATAGCTTACAATAGAATATTAAAATGGTAATAACTAAAAACTAGTCATTAGTCGAGAATTTGAATAATGCATACAAATTTACAAGAATTCATATAATTAAATTTAATTTTAATGTAAGATTTCACACAAAATAAATCAGCACAGTAAAAATATTTGTTTTGATATAAAGCATTTTCTTCTTTTATATATACTATTAAAATTTAAATATTACAAATTAAAACAGTTAAATATCCATGAAGATTATTTAAATAAATATGACAAATAAGTGCAATAATCATTTTGATTCAGATATAAGTAATATACTTAATATCTTCTCCCTATTTTACTAACATAAGTACATTTCATATTTGCAATTGATGAAATTTACCTGTACAATAAATATATCTACATAATATTGCAATAAATTCTGTAGCTTCCATATTGAATACCAAATTTGCGATATTTAATTGTTAAAAGAATCAACAATCTAGTTTGAAAATATTTATTTAGATAGAAAAAAATGACATAATCTCATAAAATATGTTTCTAAAATATTCAGGTATATTAAGATATATTTTTAATTACCAATGATTACTTTTTTAAATTCATATCTTTACTTATTCTGCCTTTTTTGTAAAACATTAAAGAAAAAGAATCAATCTTTAAGAAAATATTTTTGATAAAAAATTATAGCTTAAGGAATAATTTCATAAAGCTATAAGCCTTTACGTCACGGTGATAATTCAAAAAATTATTTGTAATTCCTGCTACTTTATGCAAAATGCGTAACATGTAGTTTCCTTGAATTATATTTTTAATTTTTCATCATTTAACGCTTAAAAAAATAAAAAGAAATATGAAAACTATACGTTTTTAATTCTTATAAATGAAGATTTAACTTGTGGACGTTACAACACGATTTTTTAAATTAAAAAAATATTGAAAACAAAATTTGATTCTTTTTTTATAATTTCAATAATTTTTAATTGAGTTGGATAGATAAGATATTTTTCATTAATATGATATAATAGTATATACTTTTTAATTAAAACAATACATATCAAATACAAAACACAAAATTAAAAACTTTCTTGCTTTAATATACTTCTTTATAATGTCTAAAAGCCCTTCTGAGCTCAAATTATAAACAATATATGATTATTATTAAAACATTTCTGAACAAATGATATTTTTAAATATGAAATTCACTTAAATGCTTAAAAAAAGTTAATTTTATATAGAAATAATTTCATGAAGCATACTTTATACAATTTCTATGTAAGAATTTTATAATTAAAAATAATTTAGTTATTAATAAATGATGATGATTATTTTGAAAGTAAATAAAACTTAGATTTTGAAAAAAATAACACATAAATAGAAACCGAAAAATGCCATAAAACTTCTCTGAAATAATACCTTTAATGAAAATAATTTTATATTTTCTCAATGTGTATTTTAATTGTTTTCTAAAAATTATAACTATAATTAAAATTTTAAAATTTTGGAATGATATTTAAATTACTTTTAATATATGAATAAAATTTTGAATGCTCCTCATACAATATTCATAAAGGAGAACTAAAGTAATATCAAAATATTTAAAAAAAATCTGTAAAATTAACATGGTTAAGATGACAAACAAAAATTTGATAACAAATGTTAAATTTATTAATTCAAATATTTTTTTTTCATAGAATAATGCTCTCAGCCATATTTATTTAATACAAAAATGTTATATAATTCATTAATTTGAACTTATTTTAACAATTAAGATTCTCATAGATGTGAAGTATAAATTAATTTTTTTAAATTATTTTTAAATTTAATCCATTGTAGGTTTTCACTTTAAACATTTTGGGTATATGGTACACATTTTTTGTATGCAATCGGCTGCTTTTAAGAAAGATAAGACGAATCTTCTGAAAATTCTCAAACATCTACTTCGATTAAAGAACGTTAAGGCAGAAAAGAAACATACATCGTTTAATCTGTAAAGGTTCACGGATAAATTGAAAAATATACCATACTGAAAGTTTTGATATTACCTCTTAATTTCATCTATATATATATATATATATATATATATATATATATGCATATATTTATATATATATATTAGAAGAAAATGACCTACAATAAGTATAGCCTATTGTTAGCTCTCGTATTTATCCCCACAGGTATCTTTCTTCCAACATGTCTGCAGTTGATCAATCCCTTTGGAATAAAACTCGGTGGTTTAATCCCAAAGAGATTGACCATCTGAAAAAAAAATCTGTGAGGGCTTAGTGCTATTCTGCTTTATTAGTGTAGGAATTTATACAAATATTATTGTTCAGGGAAGGAAGATGTGCTAATCTGATAGTGTATTGTCAGTTGAGTAAGGAGGAGGGCACGAAGTCCACCAAACAAATCGCTATGTATGGTGTATCTGGCCATCCGCGCTATTTGCCTCGCGTTATAGGCCATGAACGGTACACCCTTTCAATTAAACAGTGCTGGCTCTGTTGCAATGGCTATTTCACACCTCCAATTGGGTCGAGTAGTGATTCGCAGTGACCATTTGATCTCTTAGTAGAGGCTCATAGTGAACCACTTGACGTGCCTTCCATGAGACATATTGTCTTTCATAAGTGTATAAATAGCCTTGCTCTGTAAGGGACAGTATCCTCAAATGGTTGACATATTAGGTGACTTGATGCGGCAATTGATAAGCCCACTTTGAGATAGTTAAATAAATAATACAAAACGAGCTACTTCACCATGTCCGTTTCTCTTCTCTACTGTACAATTAATGAACCTTGGTTGGTGGACTTGCTTTTACTACCAATGATATTCTAACTCTTGATTGACCGGTGCCTCAACCGTGTCATACACTCATATATTCATACTTATACTCATTTCATTCAATGGCAATCTGAAATTGGCAAGAGCTTTCTTTATATATATGAATATATTAAAATGTCAGAATATGCCCTTTTAAGTTTTAATAGGAAATTTGTTATTTAATATAACAGTGGAGTTTCAAAAAATTAGATTGAATTAGATTTATTAATTAGATTAATTATTTAATTAATTAGATTGAATTAAAAAATTAGACTGAAATTCTTGGCTAATTTATACATTAAGAGAATTCAATTTTTATAATATTTGTTAAGAAAATTCAACGTAAGTAAAAACACAATAACTTGTTAAGTAAAAAAATTATTGGTGACTAAATATATGGGTTAAAAACCTTTTTATGACATAAAGTATAATGTAATAAATTATACATTTCCAGTTAAAATTAATTTTTTTAAGCAAACATGTTTGTTATTTTATGGAATATTAATAATAGGTTGGCTAGTAGTAGTATAAAATAAAAAACCAAAATTACTCTATTAGCAGAAATCATATCTGTGAATTTCCATCACCACCCAAGGGGTATCACAGTTGGTGTCGTTACCACTTTAGGCAGTGGTTTCCCCACAACGGTGCAGTTTTTATTTAAATATTTGGCAATACATTTAAATTTTAATGAAATTTTGAGATAACGTTTAATTGACTGCACAGTCATAGGCCTATTTCGCCATCAGTGTAATATTACACTGACTTCACATAAAATTAAATACAAGATATACAAATAAAATAAATAAACAAATTATGATATATAAATAAAATTTTGTAAAAAATGCATACAAAGCGCGAGCTTATCGAATAAACCCAGATATCGAACGCAATCAATACCGAAAATTTCGACATAGTTTATATTACTTTAGCCAAAAACTTCAGTCTATCTTAGAATTTGACCTCAATGTAGAATTGTAGATATCACCCACTTCGGTTTAGTCCAAAATCTAATCACGGGGCCCCGTTTCGACCGCTTTAAGCGAATCATTGACTCGACCACGCTGTGGGAGCTTTGAGTCATCGCTTCGCAGGCATCACCTACTTCGCTTTGAGCCAAACCTCGACCACATCGCGGGAATCAAGGACTCGACCGCATTTCGCGAAGGAATGACCTAAGCATCCGAAAGACTACATATTGCGAAAACACATCCGAAATCAAATATTACTTACACCTTATAGAAGGTAAAATGTTCTGCAACAATAAATTACTTTATGGACACTGTTTTGTTCCTGTTCCAAACATTCATTGAAAGACAAGACTTGATCCATTTGAAAGTTCATCTGCAAGGAAAACCTTGGGAGAAACGATTTTTGCCAGCAGTCCAAATAACATTCATCGAAATAGTTTCCATCTACTAGAAAATAAAAATTTATACACAGATGTAATATTTTTAAAAAAAATTCTATTATATTCTAAAATATCAAAAAAAAATTCTATCTCATCATGAAGAAAGCACAATTAATAAACATTACAATTAGAGCGACACATAAGAAAAACGTGGGCTCAAAAAATATATAATAGTCTATAAGTTGATGATCATATACACACTGAAGCTTTACATAATGCACATGAAGATGCAGTAACTACTTGCGAAATAATTCCTTCTAATACCTTTAAGTAGCGGGTTCTATACTCAATCCAATCCAAGATCTGTTTTAGTCTCTAATAGTAGCTCGAGCACGGTCGTGGATGCTAAATCCTCCAAACGAAGTGATACCTATGGGAGCCTTAAACTACCACAACAAACAATAAGCATTTTATACCATATTAGTGACAATACAATGAGCATCATACAGTCTTAAAATGGTACACTTACCGTTTACACAAATTCACTTTAAACTGAAAGAAATGTGACCACACACACACACACACATAATCAGATAAGTAAGAAATATTAAAGGTTGACACAGAAAATAAAACAATAATGGATTAAAAAATTGCTGTGCATAAATTATTTTTTCAGACGAAATAAGTTTTCCATGTATGCAAAAACTAAGTAAAAAAAACAATGTATTCACATATTACAATTTATCAGCAATTCTAGCATATGTATCATACATGAAAAGGAAATGCAGAACATGTTTTCTGGGGGAAAAAAACCCCAAAATTTAAGTATGAAAAAGTCATTACATAATTACATATTATAGTATAATGAAGTTTTTCCGCAACGAAGAAGGTAAAAAATTAAAGTTCGTGTACACTTGAAGATCGTAATAAAAATTATATATTTCATCATTCTTATACCCAACACTGAGCATTAAAAATTTTATCACACAGAAAATAATTCTGCAATCAGTTTAAAACAACAAGGTGTTCATTAGAAAAAAATTATTATCTCATTTGTTTTAACCTATTTTGTTAAACAATCAAAACACAAAGAAATTCCACTTCACACACACATGTATTTTAAAACACATGTATATCATAAATAGTAGATTTAGTTTGAATTCTGTAACATTTATCATTACAGATGTTTTACACTTTCATTACAGCATAAAAACTGGGGATTTCAAATCTGAAAAAGAAAGGATGTATTTTTCGAGAAACAGTTATGTGCAACATATTACTAATACCAGGGTTGCACTCATACTAAAATCAATGTCACACATACAGCAATACCATCGCAACGCATACCGATATCATATTCTTGTATTTTGAGAATTTAAATCTCAGAAACATTTTTAGCTTTCTTTTCATTAGTCTGGGATTTTTTCATAAGTCAGAGACTTAGGAATATAAATATATTAATCAATATGCATAACTGTGCAAAGCGAAGGGTACATTTTGATTCGAAAAGAAAACCAGTTTAGTGGAGCATATTACTCACATAGATCAGATATTGCAGGTTCTAAATAAATAATTCATCGCACAATGTTAAAAATTACAACTACTAATACCACAAAACTGTTTTTTCATAATTTTCCCTAGTTAGATATTAGAGAATCTGATGATGAGATTCAAATTCGATAACTGCAAAGTGATAAAAATATTTTAAACATGCAATGATAAATCACTGATAACATATTTATAACACATACGAAACTGCAAGGGAAACGTTTCACACGATTCCAGTAAAACAAATACATCAATATAAAATGAAGAAAACTTTATTGTGGCGAGAAACACTCAGATTTCAGAAAAATTCAAATGGTGGAAAGATTCTAAAACCAAAACATGAAAAACAATCACTAGGAGACATTAAATCTACACATGTTCTTATAAATAATAGTAATGTTCACGAAGAAATACCCTCTGTCAAATGTGTTTGAGAGCTTAACTATAAAAAACTTATTGTGAGGAAAACAATATGATATTTACCAAAAGAAACTGACATTACGTACATGCTTAAACAAGAAACATTTCATATAATTATAGTCAATTATTAATACACATCCATTTAACCAAAAAGGAAGTAAATATGTGCACAGGGAAAACGCCATGCTCAGGTTTCGAGAAACAAATGGGGAAATTTTAAACCCGTGATCAATATTTATGTTAATACAATACAATCAAGAGTGGTAAAAGTTATATACAAGTACAATAAAAATATAAAATAAGCATATTATACATAAACGCACAATTAGAATGAATAAAACAAAGTGCATCTTACAGTGACCCTGAAATCGAATATTAACATGTTTACGAAAATCGATATATCTTAGTATTACACATAGGAATAGTGTGACTTGTACGAAAACTATAATTTCTTGAAAATTTTACAGTAAATTATAAACACCCATGGGTAAAAAATATACTATTGACATAACATTTTCACATAAAAATAAAATTCAAAACAGCCCTCATAATACATTCAAAGTGTGTACAAGTATGACACATGAGGATGTTAACGTTTGAAAACTATGAACACGTAAATTTAAATGCTTAGTTAAAGATTCTTATTCGGATTTAATCAAACAAGAAAAGGTGATGATTCAATGAAATATTTTCATAAATTATTCAATACTAGAGTAACAGACTGGACAAGAGTACTCTCGCTCAGCCTGTTCGAGTAACGATTAATCATTCGTTTAGAGAATACACACAGATCAAAGAGACCAAGGAAAGGTAATATAAAGATTGACACTCAGAAACTGAAGCATTTTCCCCCAGCATATTAATTCATAATAGTTTTGTAACTTACACTTTTATGAGCATTTATGAATTTCTCTTATAACAACCTGAAAGGGAACCCTACAAGGAAGAAGTTTATGAATCAACACTTACCCTAAAAAACAGAAACTCTGCTTTTTTGTATTAAAACAGAGGACCAGTTTTGTTAAAGAACATATACTACACATTGCTTAAGTATTAGAAAAATTAAAAAAAGTTCAAGAACTCACTCTGATGCAAAAATTTAACCAATCCGTTAAAATGTTTACTTAAAAAATGACCAGGCATCCATCTGAAAATAGTTGTTTTTTTAAATTTCTTTCAAGAACATTTTTAAAAATCCAACCTCGAAAATATGGATGTGTATAATTGTTTAAGACTTCTACAACACATTTTTTTACCTAACTATTATTGCTTGCACTGTATAAGTGCTTCATAAGGTTTATATGTTTTTATGGTAATTTTGTTTTGTACATTTTATTAGTTTGTATATTTTAATATATATTGTATATTTTCGTATATTTTTATATATTTTGTATATTTTTTGTAAGTTTGTATTTTTTTACGAATATAATACTTATTCAAGGGTGCATAAAATATTGAATTAAACATTTACAGACAAATATCAAATGGGTGAATATACATTCAATAACAATTTTTATGAAATGATTTTTCATGAAATGATAAATAATTAAAATTACGACCATTGCACTCATCTAAAAACATAATTATCAAATTCAGGTTCAGTATAAATGACAATTTTAGACAAGAAACTCAATTTATGTGAATAAAATAATATATTTTTTAAAAATTTATACTTAGAGTAATCATTCCATTATTTTTTGCAGAAGATTTCACTCGTTTCATGAAACGATAATGGCTGCTGCGTTGTTGAGCATTGAAAAAATTCTAAAAATCAGAAAAACTATAATACAGGAGCTGACAGTTATAATGAAATATTGTAAAATATAGATTTGCATAAGGGCATATAAATTATTCAAAATAACCAGAGTGAATATTAAAGAACATTTTTCAGTTTTTAAATTTGATGGTATAAATATTTATAGCTTATATTTCATTTTAACATAAAAAGGTTTTCTTAGCAATTTGTTTAATCAGCTATGTAAACGGTATTGAACATAATTTTAGCCCCAGACAGGAAAACATATTTTTAAAATTTAAAATAGAATTAAATCAACAGGTATATAATAACGCTTTGTTTAATTAATATTATTTTCCTGGCAAATAAAAACAGAAGTTTATATGAATCGCAATAAAAGCACGAGAAGGTAAATATGAACGTATTTGGAAATGTAAAATCTTATAAGAATTTTGTGTTTAATATTTTGTGATAGTAATAAATATAATAAATTTAACAGATTGCCAAGAATATGAAAATTCAAACATTAATTATATGTATTTTAATGGCGCACAGTGTTCGAACTTGAACAGCAACATTTCGTGGTTTCGAAATTCCTAATGAAAATATTCATATAATGAGATTCGTCTTGAAAATAATATTTTAAAACACTTTTAAAAATGTAATACTATGTTATTCTAGTTAATATTTTTCACAATACAATGAAAAAATTTCATTTCAATGATAGCTTAATCAAATAATTATACGGAAAAATTAAGTTACTTAAAAAAGTAAAAGCTTACTTTTATAAACTTGAATGTGAAGATAACGCACAATTCGGAAAATATTTCGAAGAATACTTCAGTCAACGTAAAAACAACACACACAATCTTTATATATCCAAAACATTTCCCATATAATCACACTACATAACAAAAATTAATTTAATTCTGGCTGTTGCCAAATATCTATGTGCATGTATAATTGTAATTTTTGTAAATATAGAATTGTACGATTGTGGTCAAAAGGTGGAAATTTCAACTGATATTTGTTCAAAGGCAATATTAGTAATAGTAATCAATTTTTAATCACAAAGAATATTGATCTATACTCGAGCCTTTTTACTTAGATTTGAATCCAGAATTAAGGAATAGTAAATTTATAAAAATAGATGCTGTTATGTAACTGCAATTCATGCCCCTTTGGCGATGTGGACAAAAATCAAATGAATCCCAGGGTATGTGTATTTTCAAATTGACTGTATCATCGTATTGAAATCGCTTAATAGATTATTGAAAATCATACATAATGAATATTTACGGATCCATGTACCAATAATTTATGCCCAACAATCAATAAAAAAATTACATGCATATCAGCAACCATTTGATTTTAAACTCTTTGTCAGCATGACGAAGATCGAATAAGTAACAGTACAAGTGTATTTCCGACCGACTATATCATCTCTTTAAAATTGGTCAACTGGCCATCGGAGGTTATATAAAATAAACTTATAAATATTCATGTAACGATAATTTGTATCCAACAATCAATCGTTAAATTATATATTCATCAGCACTCATTTGATTTTAGCCCTTTTGACGACGTGTATGAAAGCGAAAAGTGTACTGGTGCACGTGTATTTTCCGACCGACTGTATCACCTCATTAAAATTGCTCAATAGGCTATCAGAGATAATATAAAAAGGAATTTGTAAGAATCCATGTAACAATAATTTATGCCAACAATCAATCAAAATGTTATGTGCATTAGCACGCACTTGATTTTAGACGTTTTTCCGACGTGAAGGATATTCAAATGGGCACTGGTGCACGTGTATTCATTGAAGATTATCTAAGAAAATAGATGTGAGAATAAATAGTCCATAAGATTGGCAGTTCTGACAAATTGTTAGTTTTGCTGCGTAATGTTAGTCCAAAATGAGTGAACTGAAGCACTTCATTGAATCCCAATCTTATATCTGAGGAGAAAGAATAACCTTAAAATAAATATCCTGTCTACCCTGAATCCATGTAAAATTATCTTCACATTCAATTTAAGTTATTTTTTTGTTTTGCATAACAGTGAAAATGTTTCTAATAAAACTGTAGGGGGAAAAGTGTTTTCTGGCTGTGAAACATAAAGTTCTAGAAAAGTAAAGGTAGCAGGTTTGAATTTGTATAGAGAAAGAATACTGAGTGGATTAGAATCCTGAACGGTGGCTAGTTATAATTAAATTTCAGAGTTTTTATGTTGCTTAGACACTTGGAGATAGTGTACTATGTCTTGTGTTAATATAGTCCTTTAAAGATTATTTAAAATTTCTTGAAGGCATTGTTAAACATCAAATATAATTAGGCACAAGTTCCTTGTCGAGATTTATTTTGATAACATAATGGATGGATTAATAGTTGAAGACAGATATTTTATGTATCATCTTAGGAAGATATGCTGTAATGAGAATGAAATATTAATAAGCATTTCAAAAATGAAACTCCTCAATATGTATATGATAGCATTAATCGTAGCATCCAAAGATGCCGTTCATACAGTACAGCACTCATCGGCCTGCTTTCCACTAGCTTAAAATACCAAAAAATGACTTTAGGGTGTTCTTTTCTAAGTATTTTCCACAATCTGTCACCCATAAATCATTCTCATTACTTTGTGACATATACATACGCAAATAACAATGTAAGTAAATCAAATCCTTATTCTGTATGACTTCCAAATTTTTGTTTCTAGTTAAACTGAAAATTTCTGTGCCGAATCCAATAGAATTTATATTATAATTTGATCTTCAGCATACAACAAAGACGATTTTTCATTTCAGTTTTATGATGACAGCGTTTAAAATTAATTTAGATTATTAATGCTTACTTGAACTTCATGTCAAGTTACTTGTGCTATGATGTAATGCTGACGCAATAACGAAATTTAGCTCATATTAAAATGGATTTTTTAGAGATTAAGATTAAGACACATTAAGATGCATAATATGGATTTTTTAATATGGTTATAATATTTAAAGCAGTGTAAAACTAATAGCATGTAAAAATGTTCTTATATATACATTAGCATTATTAGTTATAATGAATGAATAATTGCTTTCAGTTTTTGTTCTCTAATACTCAAACAATATAAGCGATAAATTGATGCAAAATTGTAGATCATTGTTAGATGACACTAAAACAGATTTTACAGTCTCAGAAAATATTCTGTGAGTAAGTGAGGAATAGATTTATATATTTAAATGCAGAATGCTTCTTGTAATGTAAACCACGATATTTATAAAAAAAAAAGCATCAATGAAATTATAATAATATATTTATTCAGCAGAAAATTATTTAAAAAAATTGATTTATAATGTGATACAGAAATTTGAAATCTCAAAATTATTTTTCAAAGCAATTTTGATAAATTTACAAATATTAATTTTACTAGTCAATTGGAGATCTATGTGAATTCTGATATTTTCCCTTAATTTAAAATACTCGCCAAAGATTAAACTCATTAAATAAATTATAATTATTTTGAATCATGTCTAGCAATAATCTTCATTATTTGAATAAAAGTTTCAAATTGAAGATAACTTTTTCAATAATGAATAAGTTAAATTTCTAAAGGCAAAAGACACAATGGATTTGAGAAAAAATTGTAAAAACATTAAAAGATTCTATAATTTCCCATAAAAATTCATTATTTCCTCCCTGATTTGGTACCTCATCATCAATTATAAAAAGGTAATTACCATATAAAATTGAAAGAGAAAATCCATTAACAATCATTCATAAGACAATCAAGGAAAGCATAAGTTTCTTCATTTCGATTCAAGAAAACTTGATGGAATTAAAGAAGTATTTAACTTTTGTATTAGCTATGGCAATAATGATATTAAAAAAAACTTCTTTTTTAGCTGTACTTCATATTAAAATAATAAGAAGGGTATATAGTGTCAATCTCAGTGACATTGAAGTTTACTAAAATACATTTGTTTATTATAATTTACTATAGCATTAAGTAATTCAATTTCCTCTCTAATTTATTGGTATTCAAAATTTAAAATTTAGATAAGTAAAATTTGAAATTTCATGTATCATTTTGTTCTAAAAGACATAGTCAAGAACTACAATTGAAAATTTCTATGTATTGAAATTATTATCAGTTTAATTAGAATAAAGTGAATGTTTGCTAAAATTTAATTTAACATATAATTTTTTCAATAGAAATTGTTTTTTTAAATTGTAAATTCAAAAACTGTTATCTGCATTTTTCAATATATTTGCTTTCATATTAATTGAAACAGAAATTTTGAAATTATTTTAATTAATTTTTAGAATTTACTTTCTATAATTGAGTTTTTCCTTAATGTTCTATATTATTTAAATATTTAATTGTAAATAAGTGTGATTGAGTGGTAAACATTAAATACTTTTTAAATTAAAACTATTCATATTTTATTAAAGAAATCATTGAATATTTTCCATGAAACATATATATTTCCATTTATACAAGCTTTTAAGAAAATTTGATAATTTTGTTCTGATGATGTTTTTCTAAGGAATAAAATTTTCATATTGAAGATCAATTTACATATCCAAAGTTAATTTCATCTGTAAAGATAACATCCTCCTCATTTGTGACGACAAAAGTTTGCTTTCAGAAGAGTTTCATACATTTGAATTAAAAAAAAAAGGAAAAGGTGGATAGAAAAGGCATACTTAAATTTTCTGACTGAATAATTTTAACTTGAATAAATATTTATTATAAGTTATAATAGTTAAGTACATTATATTATAACCCTATCTTATAAGGAAAATAAAAATCTCGTTTGACAGTATGACTTCAAGGAGAAGTTTTATTATTTTTATTTGAAATATAAAGCAAATTTAAAAATTTTACTTTCAAATACTCTTTAAGGAATTTAACTGAATATTAAATTATGATTTTTCAATACTTTAAAATGTTTCTTTTAAATCTTGTTAATTGCAGATAGAGTTAAAATTTTATTCTGTTATTTTAAATGGTTTAACGTTATTAAATTTTTACACATAATATGAGTAAGAAATTTTTTTAAATTATAATTTTAAATAATTATTATTTTCAAAATATCTTTTTATTTAATATCTCAATTATTTCCCAACATAATTACAAAACTTGTTAAATTTCTTTCGATTTATATTTAATTTAAACTATAGACCTGGCCATATCATTACACGTCATTTGTTAATAATGAGGTTCTAATATACAATCATGTTCTGCTTTTAAGCTTCTAATAAATATAGCATAATTTTTGACGATATAAACTTTAGAAGTGTAAATTAAATTACATTAAAAACATAACTTGTATTTATTGTAACCCATAGAATAACTTAAATTCTAATATTTTAATTCTTATTTTGAATAAAATTGAATTTTGGCATTTAAGAAATTTTGTTATTAATGTTATTTGTGTCAAAGAAAATTAAATTTTTGAAAAATTAAGCAATGATATATTTTATTGATTACTATTCTTATTTAGAAACAATGAAATAAGTAAAAAATCATTTATATTAGCTTAACTAACCATAACTTTAATTTTCCTGTTCAGTTTTCTACGTTTGTAACTTTTTAAAATTCTATATATATGTACTTTGATGGGGAATGAAATAGATCTTAAGGTATAGTATATATTTAAAAAAATACAACACATTCTAGAATGAATAACTTAAGGTATTCTTGCTTGCATTTTAAAAAACAATTATTAAATTGCATTTATATTAGTAAATCAATTTCACATAATGCAAAATTCCATTTATCATAACATCTTTACCATATTTTTACTGTATTTTTTAGAACAATTATTAACTTCCAGAAATTTTACTAATTTTTTGGAAATGTACAAGATACGAATTTATAAATCTTAATTGGGTTTCTATTTGTTAGTAACTATTGAACGATTACCTATTAAAATTTAAAAGTTAGAGGTGAATAACAAATTGAATATAACATTCATATTTAAAGCTCATTTTTTTCATTTGTTATCCATCGTAATGACTATTTACAACATGAAATGATTTCAGACGTTAGATGCTTTTCAAATAAATTGTATAATAATTAATATCGACATACCAGATCCAATTTCAAAGAAAAGAAAACATAAGGAGATGTCTGTTTAAAAAAACTGCATAACATAGTAGGAATACAATAAATTAAAATTATAAAAAATGTTATCAATTAATAATAAGTTTAATTTATAAATTTGCAATAAAAATAAATAAATGCAGAAAAAGCATTTGTTTATCGTTTGAGATAACCTTTCCTCCCAAAAATGTGTGTGATCTCATCAGCAGATAAACAACGTTTTCTCTTTACTGTTTCTTCAATTTATGTCTTTTCAATCGGGGTATAAAATAGAATCATTTTGATATATCTCTGAAAATCTGAGAGCTTCTCGTTTTATGATGAAAGTATATTTCAATCAAAGAAATGGGGTGGAAAGTTCGAGAGAATTTAGAAAATGGAACGAATAGAATACAAGCAATGAACCGAGAAATTAAAATAAAAAGTTCGAAAGAATAGAAAAACGGAATTATATGAAGATATTCTTTGAAGTTCAGCGACTGATAACTTAAAAGTGGAAAAGAATGTCGGCAACTGACTACGTAGAAGTGCTAAGGAAAAACGACAAGAAAATAGCGGAAAAGAACACAAAGTGCGGATATAGGATTGAATTGGAAACTGAAAAAAATAGTCTGAAAAACAAACAAGGCGCGCATTCCTCGAGTATTGAATTCAGAGCAAAAGATATCGCAACTATATAAACAACATGAAAAACTGAAAATCCTCATTTAGAAAAAGAATTGGCTTTCTCCTTTTTTCTACTTCTCCTTTTTCTCCGTTGAAAAAGTTGGAAATAAAATGTAAGCAATATTAGGATATATTATATAAATAATGTATAACACAAAATTGTTGTAATTTAATATTGACTTATACATCTAAATGTAATTAATTCTTCTATTGAATAGTGAGAAACACAAGTTTTAGGATTGTGTTGCTCTAAATACATTCTTATTTCCAATTGAGATTTTCTTGGAAATACTTTTCTGTTTCCCAGTTTTCATTACAACATTTTCAATGCTTCATACTGCTTTTTTGCAGTAATTCAGTTTTAAAGCAAATTAATTTATAATTTAACTTATGAGAGAAATTCCGAGTAGATATTAGTTTTCATATAAATAGGCACCTGAATGTAACACATTATTATTTCCAATATATATTTCTTGGTTTTAAATATTTCATTTATATTTTACTCATAAAGTAACGATAATTTAAAATATGAGTGTCTTCGTAACAGAAATAAAATTATATAATTTCTTTTTGATAGAAACTTTCAATGCAGATTCATTAAAGCAAATTGATTATTAAGTTGCTTTGGAAACCTTAAATGTAAATAGAAAATTATTCCATTTTAAAATTTATTTGCTTAGAAAATAAAGAATTTTGTAATCAACAATGATATCGATAAAAATAATAACAAGAAAAATGTATCAGTAATTCAAAATCCATTACCATTGCTATTAAATCAGAGAAGCAAAAATAAAGAAGATAATGTAAACAGAATCCATATTGCATTGGATTCTGTTTTAACTTATCCTCTTTATTTTCGTTACTCTGATTCAATCTTATCTCATTCAAACTATTACCATGTATTCATTATTTACAACAGTTTTCAAAAAATAACTCTGTAAAGCAGAATGACTTTTAAAGTTGTTGATATAAAAGGTTCAACACATTAACTGTTTGAATATAAATTTTAAACTTTATTTTTTAAAAACATTTTATCTTTAAAATTTAATTATTCATAAAACTGTGATGCATCTAGTTAAAATATATAGCTTCAATAAAGTATAACTAAAGAATTGAGTTTATTAGGGAACTTGATAAATTTTTTAAATATATTTTTTACATGGTATTCAAATTCAAATCAATATGAGAATAATGCATTATAAATTGTATATATTTATATTTATACAGTTTTTAAAAAATTTGTTGGCATATATTTATTCAAAGCTTGGTTAAAAATCTAAATCAAGCATTAAGCAAAATGTTCTTGATAGTAGAGGTAGGTAACACAAATAATTAATCATCTTAACTTGAATATATTAATGCAAATATTAATCATCATTTGAACTTGCATACTTTTAAAGATGTAACTCTAACGGATGTGATATTTGGTTGGGGAAAAAGAAAACCATTATTTTTACGTGAACTTTTTGTAAATTTCTTTCAGATTTACTTTGTAAAAAGTTTTAAAACAGTTTTTATGTAGATTTTTAGGTCTTGTACGAAGTTACGACTGCTGACATGCTGTCAAGTTTGATAATTTTTGATATTTTAGAGACATTCTCGATGATGTTGTATCCATGCGAAGTGCATCTTTAGCATCCAAATACCCAAACGGAATTGACGAAACAAAAATTGTACGTAACTGGTTGTTACAGTCTTATATATGACGATAAACACCTTTCACAATTTTAGCCACCCGGCTATCTTTTTCGCCGTTACAAGAGAAAAACGAAAATGCATCGAATTTTCTGTTTGTTGTCTTCCATTTTTGAAACCTTGTACTCTTAACTGAATTAATCAAACAAAAAACCGCAAAAGGATATTTTAGTGTCAAATGTCACCTTTCCAATGAGCATAAATTTGAAATTGTTTGATAGATACCTCACGAGATAGCGATCACTACAGACGTCTACCGAAAAAATAATGGATAACTTTTTACCCAAACTAATATATTCGGAAGAGAATGAAAATGGAATTGAATCGATTTATACTTACTCGCCTCTATTTCTTTCTTATAATATGTACCTTAATTCAGCTAGGACTATAGAAGACAGTATCGATATATATATATATATAAATATATATATATACACACACTCACACACATATGTATATATGTGAGTGTGTATGTGTGTTAAAAATGCATTTATAATATCAAGGAGAATCTATTATATTGCATAAAATTAGTCTTAAGGCTAAGTATATTGATTTAAACTAAGTGAAAAAAATACTAGGAATTTTTTTCCAAAGTACTAAAAAGAAAACTTTTATATACATTGAAAAATTACGATAATGCATTTTATAGTAAACTTATATTTTGTGTCGGCTTAAAATATAACACTTGCTTATTATGAGAAATAATCAAATATTACATAGAAAATAAAAGTATATCGCATGATTTCCATTTAATGTATTATTAAAATCATTAAATATGCTATCAATTTATAAGATTTACATTTTGTTACTCATTTTTTGAAATCATTTTTTTTATCTGGAAATATATTAGTGTTTGAATAAATTAATAAAATTTGGAGAGAAATAAAGTCGTTAATATAATTTCATTTGCATAAATGATATGAAATTGCTAATATATTAAAAAATTATAAAATGTTTAA
This sequence comes from Latrodectus geometricus, assembly GCA_026290005.1. Classification (NCBI taxonomy): domain Eukaryota; kingdom Metazoa; phylum Arthropoda; class Arachnida; order Araneae; family Theridiidae; genus Latrodectus; species Latrodectus geometricus. The sequence goes on from JAPDSC010164551.1 coordinate 21,919, forward strand.
ATTTTGTAAAATTTAAGGAATTTTTACCGATTGAACTAATTACATAACATATTATCTGTCGCTTAAAAATTTATTTTACTGTATAAAATCTGCATTTCTGAACCTAAAATTTGCTTAATGAAAGATTACTATCTTCCTCCTATGAGACAGATTTTTATATTTAATTATCACAGATATCTACTGATTTCTGGGCTTCTGAAAGATTCATGAATACTTGATGATTGATGGGTACAACGCTATTTATCAGAAGACCGTCTCTGAAAATTTTTTATATGTTATCATTGTCTTCGATTTTTCAATCTTTGTAATCTTTTCAATCTTGAAAATGCCACGATAATTACATAAAATCTAATATTGATTAATACTCTAAACGTAGTTCGTTTGCATTTTAATACAAATTGCTTTATTATAATATTTTGGCTTATATATCTTTCTTCAAAATGTTACAATAAAGGATGTTTATTTAATTAAAAGAAAATGTTATTATCCTAAAAGTATTTTTTATACTATGCGTATTACATTTCGTGTTTCTACAAAAGAAGTAGGTAATATTCTACAGGTAAATATTCATCAATGATTGAATAATTAAATTAAAATGATTTAAAGTATTTTAATAAAACGATATTTAAACAATAATTTAAAATAATAATGAAAAGAAAAAATGAATTTTTCTTTAGAAACTAAGTCTTCAATGCTAATATTCAAATTTTAGCATACATTTTCTTTTCAGTCAAATAATTTTTTGAAAGTCGTGTATTGTTTACTTTTGGTATAACTGAAAAACGGATTTTAGAACCTAATACTGTATTTTATTCAGTTTTGAAGCTACCAACTTGTTTGAAAAAAATTGGAAATTTTTAAATAATTCAGAAAGAATAATTAAGAGTTCTTTGATATACTTTTAGTACAGAACTTACATTTCTTTTATTTAAATTATAAAGATTAATCAGTCGGTGATTAAAAATTTAAATTTTTGAAACATTATGAATTGTTCTCAAAATTGAAATTATTCAAGATACATATAAATGCAAACTAAAAATATTTCAGTCCCATTTATGAATTAATTATATACTTTCCTCATTATTAAAACAATTATCATAAAATGCTCTGACTTTATTATTGTGCTTGAATAAATAAAATGATTTATTAATAAAAATATCTCTTTGTTTATGTTCAACGTTTATGTTCAACGTTACATAATATAGAGTAGATCTGAAAAATCAAATTATTGAAAAAATTAAGAGTAAATTATTGAATTATAAAACAGTTATTATTCTTATAAAATTAGTTATAAAAACTGAGTAACTTTAAAATATTACTTTTTTTACTTCTGACTAAAATAAGAATATTATAATGTATCATTTTTTGAAAATAACAATTTCTCAAGCCAAAAAAAAAACTTCTAATTGAATGTTTATATAAAGAAAAAAGACAGAAAGTACTATAACATGCATTACATAACATACCGCAAAATCTATGGTGTCGTTCTTTCAGAAAAGGCGTTATAAATTGCAGATTACAAAACCCATATGCTGAAGAATCAATAAACATGCTGCTTTCTTAACTTTCCATTTCCAGCTTTATTTTAAATTAATGCAACATTTTACGTTCATATCTTTTAGTGCTTGTTATTTTTACTCCCAGGGTTTTAATATAATTTATATGACTCTTTGATGTTTTTACACCATTTTCTAGATTTTGGTAACATTTACAATTTTTATATTGCTCTCTCTAATGGCTCCCCAATTTATTTTCTTTCGTATGAATCAAATACAAAAATGAATTTCTTAAAGATAACAATTTCTGAAAACATTTGATATTTTATTTAAGTTTATGAGCAAGTGAAACATTGATTTTTGATGTTGATTAAATAAAATAAAAATATTGGTACACACCTTATTTTTTAATACAAACAATCAATTAATCCTTTTTACCTGTACTTGAAATAAAAGCTAATTTCAAAATATTTGCACAACTTACTAAATAAACTGTTTAATGCAAATTTGATACTTTTTCTTAATTTATTAATTACAGTTTTAGACTGTACATTTATCATTTGATGTTTTTGATTTTTTTATTAAAAGTTATTGAATGTAATGAAAAAATAAGTGCCATTGAAAAAATAGGATTAGAAATATTTTTTCGTTGTTAAAGAAATTAAAAATAAGATTATTCGATTTTATGAACAATGATAAAAAATACTTTACGAATTAAAAAAATGCTGAGTTTCACATGAGAGAACTGAAAAAAATTTTATCAAAATAATTTACAGCACCAAAAAAAGGCCATTGATAGAAGAATCGACAAAATATGGAAATTAACAATATATTTCCCGAAGAAAATTATTTATAGTAAAAATGATATAGATTAAATAAGTGATATCTACATTTATCTGCATTTGGATTTTAACTTATAATTTTTAATTTTGAGCAGCACATATTTTTTCAAATTAAATAAAAATTCCCTTGTACTGAAAATTTAGTAAAATGTACTCAAAAATGTTGAATTACATTAAAAATGTAATATTCGATTATTTTTATTCAGAAAAAATCCTTACAAAACATACATTACTGTTAATAGAAACATTTGGGAGCTTAATTTATTCTTAATACTTTTATTAAAGTGATAAAAGGGTAAATGTAATATTTTTTATAAATATATATCATTAATTAGTTGTTGTTGGGGGTGCGGTGGCCTATTCTTGATTCATTCTTGACACCATGAGGTAGTACGTTCGAATCACGGCGTAGCCGAAAATCCGTCGTGTTGACCAATGGTGACTGGAGCATTTAAAACATGTCGGGATGAAATATCCTGCATGTTCCCATTCCAAATTTATACATCTGGTGGTGGTTGGTGCGAGGCTATGGGTCTTCTTTGGTTTCAATCTCTAAATTGGAAAACCCAGATGATGCTGCCATCTATTAGTCAAAGTCGTATTTTCACCTTTGAATAAATGTACTCTTCAAAAATGGAAGATGACCTTTCGGACTTCATTCATCCAGTTCCTGACGAGTGGCGGGCTTGGCTTCGTCAAGTGTCATAAGTAACAACAACAGCAAAATTAATTGGTGATCATTGTATGTAGAAGGTAATATTTATTATTTTTCTACAATGTTATAATCATTTATGACAAGCGAAAGCTAAAATTAATTTATATATAACCCAACTATTTATAAAAACATATACTTTTTGAACTGTTTGGAGAATACCATTTTGAACTTTAAAATCAATTCCATAATTTTTGAGAAGAATTTACAAGACTAATAAGTAATTATTTCTCTGAAGAACATTAGTTTTTAAATGATTGTATGAAACTTAGGTTAAATTATTTGTGTAAATCCGCACACAAAATATCATATAATAATTAATAAAATATTATATATATATATACATATATATATATATTATTTATAAAATAATTTATTCAAGGAACTTCTCACATTTATTTATGATTTTTGAAACGCACTTTGAACAGCACATACAGCAATATGATGCACACAATTTAAAACAATTCTTCTGAATTAATTTAATCATTATCAGATAAGATGAAACAAATAAATTAAATTAATGACATGTCAGCTTTGCTATTGCTAATAAATAATTACTTTAGCTATAATACATGATTAGTTCTTCAAAGATGTTTCTTTTATTAGTTAAATGATTTTACCATATGAGTTTCAAAAGCATTTAGTTCTTTTAATGGGAACTAAAAACAAATCAAATATTACTAACAATATTTTCTTTCTACGAGAATAATGACTTCTATATTTTTTTTTTCAAAATCTTTTTTAGACTAATGCAGTAAGAATAATACTACAATATTTTATCTAACTCAAGAAACAGTTTCTAAAAATTTATCAGTGGACTTTGACAACTTTGACTACCTCCCAAATTGTCAAGGCATATAAAGAAATTTAATATTTTGTATATTATATTTCACATACATTAATCGTTACATCTTTGAAAAAATTGGTAGTTTTTTACATTCCAGTCATAATTATTTTATCCGTAAAATATAACAACAAAGAAGCAAAGAAGAATCTGCCAAGTAATAAAACAAACGACTTTGTCATGGGACGCTACTGAGACTATTCATCATAATATGAAACTAAATGTCACTCCAATTGCTAAACTGAGTCCTCTTCTCGAAGTAATATGAACTGATGGAAACGATTTATGATGATAAGACTGAATACATTTTAAATGAATTTTATATTTATTTCCCAATATTTGCAACAACTTTTAAAAAATAATTTTTTCTGTTTCTTAGCGGTAAATTAAGCTTTATTAATTTTGTATATTTTTGATCATATAAATTTGCTTAAAGTCTTATATTATAATTCATTAATTCAAACATTAAATTAATTGATTTGCCAATGATTATGTATTTAATAAGTTGTTTGTTGACATTTAAGAGGAAAATAGTCATTTGATTTATCTCAAAGATAAGTACCTATATATATTTGGAGATAGAAACTTGATTCTTATCTACAAAAAGCTTATTCTACTTATGATACTAATCATTGTGATTTATCCTTTGACAGAAGAAAGTAATCTAGGGCTTAGTCCGTATTCATGTAAATATTACAGTTATATTAATAATTGCATATAATGGATATCAATAACTCACGGGAATTTCTTACTTGCCAAGAGCTGTAAACCACGTTGGCCTGGTTCGTTAGAGCTGTCTCTTTATTGGAATGTATTGATTTCGAATCCTAGCTTAGCTAAAAATTCCTCGTTTTCACTAGTGGCGGCTGGGGCATATTAAATATGTTGCAATGACCTCCATGTGAAATGATTTCTTTAAAGGTGGCAGGTTATGTGTTTGGGAGTCATCTGCTTGATTCCTTTTCGCAAATTATCCCTCTGAGATGCTTCCACCAAAAAGGTAGAGTTCAACTCTGGTCGAGATAATTGGAAATTTGGCATGCTGTAAATGAAAACAAGCTTTTTTTCCTAATTACATTTAATGAAATTTAGGAAACCATCATGAGTAGAATTAAACTTAAATCATAAAAAAAGTTTACTTGATTTAATTTACAACATTTCTTAAGCACTTCTTTAAATTTATTGTGTGAAGCTCCAACCTATAAGATAAGGAGTGATGGGAATTCAACAGGTTAGTGGGCTCCCATCATTTTAAAAAAATTTCATTTCCTTTATATGTTCTTTGTTGCGAAATTAAGAAATTTTGACAAGATGGGAAGCTCCACAATAGATACTTTAAATCAAGTCTATCAAGGAACACAGCAACCTTAATTTAAAACATCTACTGTGAATACCTACATGTTTTGAAGCAGTTGAACACACACAACTGCTTTGTTCAACTTGCTTTGTTTCTAATAATATGTTAGAAACGAACATATTATTTTATAACATTACTAAATACTTGATTAGATAGGAAATTTTATTTAAAATATGACATGATATGATTTAAAATATGACAGTTAGAGTCCTTTATTTTAATTATGCTCTACAAAAATATTTTGAGAGAAATTAAATTGCAGATCCATGACTCACAAATGAATTAAAATACTATTTTGACGTCATCACATTATGCAGCTAACCATCACAATAATTAGACAAATAAATATGCATTCTTTAGTAAAAATGAATTTAAAGAGGTTTTTATTCATAATTTAAACCTATCCTTTTTAATAGTTACATATTATGGACACAAAATATCAAGTGTGTAACACAAATAAAATATAATTTCAAAAACAAACTGTATAAAAATTTATATAAATTTTGCTTTTTAATTTTTTTTATGTTTTTATCCACATAAAATAGTAATATGGGATTGTCAAAACATCATGTTAATACTTGTCATTTTAGAATAAAAAATTTTTAAGTCTTAGATAAGTGATCAGAGAGATTTAGAGAAAATCTTAGTATGATGTAATTGAATTTAAATTTTTCTTAGTTATAAAATTAATGTGTTGACACATTTATCAGCAAAAAATATAGAAAATGCATTTATTATTATTATCATTATTATATTTATCATTTATTTAAATAAAACAGATTAAGTGATTTATTGAAAATCGCAAATGTAAAGCCAGAATTAAACCTCTTTATATTGTTTAAATTAAGTTAATGTGAAAATATTATTTATATTTTTGATAACAATAGTAATTAATTTATGAAGAATTCTTAGTTTTGTCTTTCAAGAACATTTTTTAAAGTGAAGGTAATTAAGAATTTTATAAAGGTAATTTTTACTAAGGCAATAAAATATTTTTGAAATAAAATGGATTACCATGAGAATTCATAATAACTTTTTTACTTTAAGTACTTTAGAAAATTCCAATATTTTCCAAGTAACAACATTAACTAAATTTTATATTTCTAATATGGGCTGATTCAAATATAGTTGGCTACTTTTATGTTTTCAAAGCTTAATTATGATGGACTCTATATAAAAAGTTTCATTTTTTAATAAAAATATTGATTACTATTCACATTCATTTCCTGATTTCCACTGTGTTTTTTGAATGAAATGTAATTAAGTAATGTTACAAGAAATGTATAATCCCTTTCACAAGATACTGTAATTTTTCTATTATATTGTTATAAATGCTATATTTCTTTTAAAGTATTGCTATACATTGGATACATATAATAGAGTATTACCACAAAACAAGTGCATAAACAATTGATGAATTAATGTAAATAAAATATGAAATCTTTAGATTGACACTGAATGTCTAAAATGATTTTCAGTATCAAGAAATAGCATATGATTAAAAATGTTTGATTTTAATATTTTGAATAACAGAAAATTTTGAGTAATAATTTGAAAGATATTAGTTAAATGTTTATTTCATATAAATTAAATGTTTGAATATAATTTAACTGAAGAAAAATTATTGCATGATTTTTTTCCAATTAAATGCAGAGGCAAAAAGGAATTATAGATAATCCTTTTTATACATAACAGAATTTTATAAATAAAAAATATGTATACTAAAATCATAATTATTTTTATATTTGATAATAAATTTGATAATTACTAAAATAAATCTGACATACTTAATAATACAATTTAATCCAAAATAAAAAAATATAAAATTTTCAAAACAAAGGAATTATATTCTAGTTCATTATGAATATTTATTATGTACATATAAAATTACCTAAAGCAAAAATTAATAGACAATTATCTTTTCCTATTTTCTTAAAATTCTTAGAAGTAACCAAAAATTATGCTTTACTATGTCGTCAAAATAATTTATTTTCACAAAAAATAGGCTTCTTTGTACATTATCATATAAGACGAATGAGGAAATTGGTTTGCCATGTTGAGAAATTAACTTTTGACTGGCGCACTAAACTCAGATGAATAAACATGGTGTCCGCAATTACTTCTGCAATGAGAGTATGGAAAAAATTATCTAGAAAGTTGATGTTCACGATGTAGAAGTCAGATAAAATGACTGTGGTTATTATTGTCCAAACACTTTTTAATAAGTAAAAATTTCCTTAAGTATTTTCCTTCCGCTTAACATTTTCCATGTTTTTACGATGCTTGGTTGGGCTAAATTATTATTCAGTTAAATATTCAAAATAATTATCTTTAACTCAATTACAAATTTCCTGAACTTATAAAGTGGTGTGATATAAGCTTATTGAGAAGTTTGGGACTAAATAAAAAATTTTAGTAGTAAATCCTTTTTAAATCTTGGCATTCTGCTTTATTCTTCAGTTCAGTCTCTGATTAGTGGATCGCCGAGCTGGTATTAAATGATCAGTGTTTCGGTTCAACCTACCCGAGGTGAGTTCCGGGAGTAGAATCTCATCTTGAGCATGACTGTTTGTGGTAGCTCGGAATCCATTTATTATGGTCTAATTATCCCTCTTGTGTAAATAGTAAAACTCGAGTGACAAGCTTAAACCCAATATATTTTTCCCAATTTATTTTTTTAACAATATTTTTAAACCCAATTTATTTTTTTAACAATATACCCAATATATAAACCAATTGTATATTTAATAGAAAATTAAAAAAAATAATCCAAATTTTTGAAATATATATTTTTTATTAATAATAAGATTTTTTATTAATTAATAAACTGCCACAGTATTATTCTTTCTCAGTACACCTCGAAATATATGCACCTGGAATATTTTTTTCACGATGTTTTTCATTGTACATGATAATTTTATTTGTTAGCTGAAATTAATGTACATATATATAAAAACTAAATTAAATGATATTGTTATTTAAAACACTTGGCAAATTTAAGCTCACCTGTCAAGGACTGGGCGAATAAAGTCATAAAGAGCATCCCCCGTTTTTAGAATAGATCACCCCTTCACGAGGATGGAAGTATGATTCAGGATCATAGATGGCAGTACCATGGATTTTTATATTTACAGATAGGAAGTCAGAGAAGACCTAAGGCTTGGTTCCTAACAAACGTCCCCAGATGTATTACTTTAGAATTGAAACATGACAGACATTGCGACAATGACATATTTTACGTGCCCTAGACGCTATTAGTGAACCCAACGATCTTCGAATAAACACTACTTTAAAATAACGAGAACGTCGCCCTAACCAACCAGGCCACCACCACCCAAAAATATATGTTAATACATAGAATATTGAAAACAGAAATTAATGCTGAGAACTAAAATTTTTTAATTAATTATTTTTTTCCAAAATTATAAGTTTTTTATTTACTATTTTATCAAAAATTTCTGAAGTGTTATCCATTCTTCCGGTTTTTGACACTAAATATATTTTTACTTCATCATTAAATAATATACTTGTCTTATAAACTAATTAATATACTGTCAACGAATTTTGTAAACTTGTGCAAATCTTATTTTTATTCTTGTTGGTTTAAATTATCCCATAGCAAAAATCAACTAAAAGGACTCAAAATTGCTGTAAGAATTTTAACTTTCTTTTGCATGTTTTTTGCATATTAAACATGCAATTTCATTATCATATTAAGTCCATTCTGATTATTTTCAAATCCCAAGATTTGTATAAAATAATAATTATTTTGATTTCATTTTATATTTACTTATAAGTCATTTATGAGATCCAAATTGCATTGTCGCTTCAAAACTTTTATTTTTTATTATAATAATTAATTTGTAATTGAAACGAAATCAATGATTGCTTTTTCTGCCATGATGTATATTTACTTTTAAAATAAACATTAGAACAACTAATTTAAAACTAATGGCAAAATTATTAAATAATACACTCGTGGTTTTATCAAATGTTCGTCTTAAATTGATAAGAGAAGGAAAAATACAATCTGAGTGATTATTTCGTGAATTCATCTTGTCTGAAATTTTTTTATACTTTAAAATGTGCTTTCATTTTCCCCCAAGAATGATAATCATAGTCGCATATGCACCAAATATAACCAACTATATGAGCAGAAATATTTCTTAAGGATTTTCTCTGACATGTATATTAGATTTATTATCTCTTTTTAAATAAGTATATTATTATTAAAAAATCTTGAAAATCTTTCTAATGAGAAACAGGAATGTATTTTATACTCTTTTTCGTAAAAGAAAGAAATTTACATATTTACATTTGTTTATACACATATATAAATATATAAATACATATATTAAATGAACTTAAGCTTATATATATGCTTAAGATATGCTTAAAATTATTAAATGTTAATCGTAGCTTTAAAACTTATTAATAAATGAATGTTTTTTATCCTGATCAAATAAAAGCTGAAAAAATAATCCTCATTAGGAGTGTAAATGGCGAAAACCTCATTAAGCCAATCTTCTTGTTCCAGCTGACCCATTTTTATGGTTGTATGTTTAACTAATTTTGTGGTTCTGTGAAAATTAGTAGGATTAAATCTCTAGTAATTGCCTTCCTAAATGCTAATTAAAGGAAGCTAAACATTAAAAGTCAGTTCAATTACATGAAATATATTTAAATTTTAAGACCATAAATTTAAGTAAATTACGTATAATTTTAATATAATTTATGCAAGTGAAAAAGATGATTCAGAAGTAATATCAACAATTTGTTTTAATCTTTCGGATAAATTTATTGGACAGTTGATGGCTGTACCATGAAAAACATAAATAAGTGTTAATGAAATTTTCTGTTTTCTTTACTGGTATTGTGGTAATTAATGTACTGGATTTTAGGTTTGCTTATAAAAGAGAAGTTTAAAAAGTTATAACTATTCCACTAATGCATTTGTCACATCCTGGGTTTAGTGAAAGAATCTCAGAAATATAATATTAAAAATCAGATAAGATCAAAAGTATACGTTTTGCTTTCCATTAATCAACGCTAAGCGTTTTTAAGTTCTCTGAAGGAATTCTTTTACAAACCATTATTTTAAATTTTCCAAAATAAAGAAATTTAATTTAGACTCATTAGGAAATCAAACAAAATATCAACTTTATCCAAAAAGTTTGTTTTTTTCTTATGAAATCAATCAACATTACCCTAATATAAATAAAACAATTGAAATATATTCAGATTGATTAATTCTGGATAAAAGTAATTTGTGTTTCTCATTAGATTATATATAATGGATTCCAAAACATCTTGCAAGAAATAAAATTTTTTTGACTGATAAGGATAAAATAACCACAAAAATTATAAAATAAGATACATAATTTTTCAGCTTAAAACAACATTTTATAAAGTTGTTTTACAAACTCTAAGCTGTTGTTTTTTATAATTAAAAAAATTCAAATATGAAATAAATTTATTTAAAATATTATTGAAATATTTTTATTTATTGCACGTAAAATTATCAAAAATTGTGTACCAATAAAAATTCACTACTGAAAATGTTAAATCTGAATTAGTATATTATTACTACTCAGAATAATACAAATTTTGATTATGTAATTATTAATTATTAATTTTTCAGAAATGATATCATTAACAAAATATTACAAAAAAACAATTTTTTAAATGAAAGTTAATCATTTAAAATTAATTGGGACTTTATTTAAAGGTTTAGTATATCCTATGGGATATACTACTCAAAATAATACTTTATCTTGTCTAATAAAGTCATATTTAACTTTCTACACAAGAGAATTCTATGCTGACGGTATTAGAAATGAGTGGCTGAACAAGTTCAAAGAATTTAATGTATATAACCCTTTATGGAATTAAAAATAACTTGCCTAACAGACTTTCGACTTTAAGCAATTAAAACTAATTTTATTTTATAAAAATAATCTGTGTACCTTTGAATTTATAATTTAGAATTTTCCTATGTGTATTATGATCTTGAATGCAGCATTTTTTATTTAAATGGGAGTAAGTTACTTTTTCAAACATTATGTGTCAATAATGATTATTACATATTATTGAATTTTAATTTCCCATTTTTCAATTTTTTCATGAAATTTTCGAAATGCTTCATTGTACAATTGAATATGAGAATGAAATAATATAGTATTTCATAAAACTAATTGAAAATATTCTAACTAGTTTTTTTTTAAATTTCACATCATCGTCACAGAAATATTGAAACAATAATGGAATTTAAATACAGTTAATTAATAATGAGTTTAGGTTAAAAAAAAAAAAAAACCTATTTAGAAATTTAGTTGGAAGACTTTAGTTTTGAAGACAAAAAAAAAAAAAGCAATGGACATATATTTGTTGTTGATATAAAAATTTAAAGAACTACTATATTATTATTTTTATTAATAGATAATAAAGAAAAATTATTTTTAGAATTATTAATTTTCCTTATAAAGTTTCCATCAAGAATTATTACTGTAATATTTGGTTTCAAAATCTGACAAAGATTAAAAAATTTATCATAGTTAAGGAATTAAAAAGCTTATTAATGAAATTTCAAATTTCTTAAATACATTTTATAATTATGTAATCAGCAATTCCAAAAATGCTTACCTATGAAACATATAAAGATGATGAAATCAAAACAAAGCAAAAAATCGACACATAGATATAAAAGAAAGTAATCAAAAATTTATATCTTTGTGACCAAGTGATTGTGAAGTCATTTTATTCTACAAATATTTATAATTAAGACTTTTTATTATTAAGACTATTAATTAATATTATTATCTGTTAATTATTTTTAATTATAATTTATTATATAATTATTATACTATTAATTATTAAGACTTTTATATAATCTATTTCAATATAATATACACTTATTTTTAAAACCACTACATATAAATTCACATCTCAAGAAATTGTGAACTTTGTAAAAACTTTACTACAATAACAACAAGGAGGCCATACTTTTAACATAAAATAAGATTAATCTTATTTTATGATGCAATGATTGTTACAATGCTTTGTAATAATAATTAATGCCAAGAGATGGCGCTGTGTTTTTGTTGCAGATATCTATGAAAGTGATAATGAATTTGTGCAAAGTGTGATTTATAATATTCTTGAGGATAAGAAAATAAAATCTGAGCGTGAAAAATCTGAAAGTGAAATTAAGCTTGAGCTAGAGAAAATAAAACTATCTCAGATTCAAGCGGAACTAGAGTTAGCTAATATTAGAAAAGAAACACCTCAAAGTGACAAGTTTGAAGCAGATATTTCAAATCGAAACATAGAGAATTTAATAAAAAGTGTAAAAACATTAACTATTGCAATACCAACTAAAGCTGAGTCATTTAAT
>JAPDSC010164553.1:0-14594 GCA_026290005.1 Latrodectus geometricus
CAATCAAATTTTATGTGAAGTGATTTTCAAAATATTGCTAATTTTAAATGTTAGTTAATTTTTCCTTAATGCGGAAAAGTATTTATATTATTAATATAGTGCTTACACTAGATTCCAAAGAAATTTACTTTTACAAAAAGTGCATTTTTAATTATTTTTTAATAATTAATGATTGCAGTATGCACAGGTCTCAGTGTTCAGATTAATACTATCCAGCGAGGCAAAATATTTCATAAAGCATGATAAAATATGTATGAAGTCTCTAAAATGTTTTTTAAAATTTTTCATCTAGATTTCACTGAAGTTTAGTTATCTATTTGATACACATAATAACTTAAGGAAATATGTCTTATCTATATGAAACATAAATATATAAATGTTTTAATAATTAACATCAATTCTTGGTTCATCTATTATACCAATTGAATTCACAGAGTCAAACAATTTTGTTGCATCGAACAATGTTTTAATTTATAATTGTTAATTAAAACATTGTTTAATTTACAATGTTTTAATTTATATTTTCCCGTAATTATAAATAATTACGGGAAAAGAATTTAATATAGAAGTCCCCTTAATCTTGTTCCATAATGATTCTTATTTGATAAGTTACTTAGAAAACTAATTTTTTGAAAATTTAGAGAAATTTTCCAAATTTTTTGGATAATTAAGAAACAAAATTTTAATAATACTTTACTTTTCAATCACTATTAAATATTTTGCCACAAAGAAAAGTAGAATATGGTATTAATGAAATAATTTAGATAAAAAGTGATTACAATCTAATTTTAAACTTTCGCTTGAATCAAAAGTAAAAATTAAAAAATTATCAACTGTATGTATTCTTTAATGTTAAAAAATATTATTTTTCCCCAAGAGCAAAAGTATATTTAACAATACATCTCAAATTTTTCTTTAAGCTAATAATAAATTTAATGCATGAATTACGTTTCTTGAATATAATTCATAAATTACGTTACTAATTTTCCTAGTAAAAAGCAACAAATACCAAAACAATTGGAATTTAGGAAAAATATCATCTTAATATTTTTCTTCTATAATAAAATTTACATAGTTTAAATATGTAAATATTAAAATGCATATATAAATTCATACAAAAAGATATGTATAATAAATATATAAAATCCCTTTATACAGATAGATAGATAGATAGATTTAAGTTTAAAAAGAAATGTTATAATTATATCACGTATCAAAGCTAAGTAAACACGAAGTTTTTTTCAAACTGCGGGCAAATGGTGACTAACCCTTCGCTACAACAACGGCCTAGAAACCGCTACTCATTTATCGCTAACCGGTGGGTACCTGCGAACCAAGTCACGAAGGTGAGTAGCATTACTTGTGTCACACTACCACAAACCCATTTATAAGGTGGGCAACACTCATTCATAATCTCGGTTTAAAGGACAAGGAAACAGAGAGAGAGAGAGAGAGGATCATACATGTCCAAACCGGGATTCAAACCCGGGACCAACAGCCTAGGAGTCAAGAAAGCCAACCAGTCAGCCATTCTTCAGAATAAAATATTGAAAATAAGCACTGAATCACTCATAAAATTTAAATTTTGAATGAAACATACAAATATTTAAAAGCAAGATTCGATTAACATTCTGTTGTTTTTACTTATGACACTTGGAGCAAACAAGCCCACCCGTCAGTAACTAGCGAATGAAGTCAGAATGATCGTCTTCCGTTTTTTGAATAGAGCACCCTCATACGAAGGGGTGGAAGTACATATTTTGGCTCATAGATGGCAGCACCATCTTGGTCTTGCATTTTAGAGATTGAAGCCAGAGAAGAACCATAGCCTGACTGCACCTGCCCCAAGAGATATTACTTTGGAATGGAAACATGGGTGATATTGCGACCCGACATATTTCTGGTGTCTTAGTCACCCTTAGTGAACACGACGGACTTTTGGCTAAGTCGGGATTCGAGTTCACAACCTTCTGGTAAACAGAACGACCCCCTTACCAACTAGGCCCGTGCTGCCCTTCAATTAACTTTCTGATTCATCAGAGAGGTTCAGCTTAATCACAACAAAATCTTATTTTTCTTAAAAAACATATATATATATATATATATATATATATATATATATATATATATATATATATATATATATATATATATATATATATATATATATATATATATATATATAGATATATATATATATATATATATATATATATATATATATATATATATATATATAGCCGTCCAACCTGTCTAGTGATTAGCGTAACTGACTACGGATGGGGTGGTCCTGGGTTCGAATCCCGGATGGATGTACTTTCTCTTTCTCTCTCTGTGTTTCATGTCCTTTCCCCAGATGATGGATAAATGTGGCCCGCCGTATAAACGGGTATGATTGATGCTACTCGTACCTCCGTGACTTGGTTCACAGGTGCCCACTGGGTAACGATAAAATGAGTAGCAGTTTTTGGCCTTGTTGCGGCAAATGGGCTTATGTTACTTACTTGCTCAAGGGTGGCCGCCATTAGAAAAAAAATATGTATGTATATATTCACCTTAAAATTTAATATAAAAAAATCAAACGAATAGAAATAACAAAGAAACCATTTGGAATTTAAAAAAAATACATCATTTTCTGTCAAAAGGCCCAAAATGGTATAAGACCACTTCTATACTTGCAGTAAAGTCCATATATTAGCATTTCTTTAAACTTTAAATCTCCGTTGCAGTTTAACTTGACACATCTCAAATAAATAATATTTGTTGCCGAGTCGAGACGCTGCGGCAATTTAAAAGCCTGACCCGGCAGTGTTTCAAGAGGGAGAGACAGGTGCGTTCGTCTCATGGATATAAGTTGAGGGAATAAATTTTTCCGAGCAGCTGGGAAGACTTAAAATTCCTTATAACTTTCAGAAATTTACTCGAGGGGCATCTTTTCCAGGAACGTGCTATTCCCACAGGTGGAATCAAGTCAACCTTCCTGAAGGTAGAGATTCCGAAGTGCCATAAACATCAAGTGGAAGGGGGGAAGCCGCGATTTTTCTTTCCATTTTCTAACTTCCGATGCCAGAAAGGCCTTCCGCCAATGGAGTTTCCGGAAAAGGAATTAGAGTTTTGTTAATTATAATGAAATAGCAGCAGCTGATTCCTATCCATTGTGAAATCGAATAAAATATTCATAGGAGTTTATTGTGATTCAGATAGGTATATTGAAATGTATTGTTCTAAAATATGTACATATTTTATTTAAAATTTATAAAATAAATTTATAATATAAATTTTATAAATTTATAAAAAAATTTTAAAACTTTGTAGAATTCATAAAATAAATTTTATTAATTTTATAAAATAAATTATAAAATTAATTAAATAAACTAAAATATTTCAATCGTTCTTGCAGATTTTTATTAATTTTAATTAAAAAATAAAATAAAAAAATAAATTTTAAATAAAAAAAATTTATTTTAAATATAAATTATACAAATAAATTATAAAATTAATTAAATAAATTAAAACATTTAAATCGTCCTTGCCGATTTAAACTAACCATAAAGTGGATTTTATGATTTATTGATTGCTTGCATAAACAATCAGATATTAATATTTAATGTGCTTTACATACTATATGGAATAAATTTATCTTTACTTCATGATTAATAAGTATTTATTTTTTAATAGTGGTATCAAGAAAGACAAATCTCCAATAATATATAAAGTAACCCATCCCACTAAGATATTGGCGAAAATTTTCTTTCCAACTGCTCACGGAAGAGCTAATCCCACTGACAAATTGACTTGTTTTGGATGGGTGGATGAAATTGTATATTCAACATTATTGTTGAAAACGATTATTCACAGACCAATTATAAGTAAAATAAAGTGCCGTATACAATGATCTCAAATATTACGAAAGAAACAACCACTTTATGGTTAATAAAATTTTATAAATAAACTTTTATGCTGGCATAAAAATATAAAAATTAGAAAAAGATATTTTAAAATTTAGTTTTAATTATTTAATGTTTGTGATATTTACTTTTAATTTTTTTCAGGAATTGAATTCTTCAGTTTTTAGATTTTATTAACATAGATATTAGTTTCTGCTCAACTATTATATCTATTTTCCTGAAACCCATTGTTGAAAGATTTTAAATTCAGTGTTTTTAAATTTAAAATTAATATAATATTTGATTTTTTTGAGGGGGAGAGGATATTTTTCTACATACACATACACATTTAAATTTATTTCTAAATACATATTTCTTAACATATCCGTAAAATGTTTCCTCATATATTGAATGCATTTACTATCGCATTTAATGTATGTAGATACATTTTATGGATTATCATATAGGAAAAATAGAAATGTCTATGGAGATAAGAATACCAATAGTTATGGATATTTATTACAATCATCACGGGGATTTTTCATTTTTTTACTTGAAATTTTACGAAATATTACACATAACATCATTTTAGTACAATAATTTGATATATTTCCAAATTTGATTTATTTTCTTACAAAGTATATCTCGTACATTATAAATATTAAATAAAAAAGAGTTCATTAGTTTTTTTTCACTTCTAAAATTTTTAATATTTCCTTTATAAACTTATTGGCCTTCGAAAATTATGTTAGAATAATGTTTTTAAATATGTTTTTTTCCATGTTGTTGCCTTGATACATAAAAGAATGAAAAAGAAAACAATTAAAAAATGCAAGTATGTTTTGAGATATAAGTAAATGTAGTGCCACTGAAAATTGTTTTAAGAAAATAAATTTCTTCAAAAGTTTTCTCTAGAAGGATATTTTCAAAATGAAGGTTACTCTCTCAGACAGACATTGGGAAAAGAAGAAATTTGAGCGCTCGATTAAACGAGGAGTATAGAATTTCCTGTAGTAAGAGATCTAGATTTAAAAAAAATTATAAATGAGTGAAAAGTAAAATACACATTTTATTCATAAATATGAAAATGTCAAAAGCTACATTAAAGTCTTAGCCAACCCCCTTGATAGTGCAATGTCGATAGAAACTTTCATAAAGAACTTCTCAAATTATAGAAAATGACTATATATTAGTTTTGGGAAAAAGTAATCCATTATTTTTTGGGAAGACATCTGTAGTGATCGATATCTCGAGAGGTATCTATCAAACAATTTCAGATTTATGCTCGTTGGAAAGGTGACATTTGACACTAAAATATCCTCTTGCGGTTTTTTGTTTGATTCATTCAGTTACGAGTACAAGGTTTTAAAAATGGAAGACAACAAACAGAAAATTCGATACATTTTCGTTTCTCTCTTGTAACGGCGAAAAAGATAGCCGGGTGGCTAAAATTGTGAAAGGTGTTTATCGTCCTATATAAGACTGTAACAACCAGTTACGTACAATTTTTGTTTCGTCGATTCCGTTCGGGTATTTTTGATGTTAGAGATGCACCTCGCATGTGGATACAGCATCGTCGAAAATGTCTATAAAATATCAAAAATGATCGAAGTTAACCGCATGTCAGCAGTCGTAACGCGCAAGACCTAAAAATCTACATGAAAGCTGTTTTAAACCTTTTTACAAAGCGAATCCAAAAGAAGTTACATAAAGTTCACGTAAAAATAATGGATTTCTTTTTCCCCATCTCAATACATTGCAAGACAGGAAGACTTGAAACTTCCCTAGTGGTAAAATTTTGAATTTATGAAACACTTTTTATCCAGGGGAAAATCCGAATGAGATGTCCCATTAGACAGAGAATCTCTCATTTAGAATTTCCCATTGTCCAAATGGAAAAATCTAAATTCGACAGTAAAATGTAAGTTATAAAGTTGTAGAGAAGCAGCAATTTAGTATCAAATGAGATCTTGCATATAGATATCTATGAAAAGAAAATAATTTGTGCGTGAATACCAAAACTATTACGTCATACAACTCAGGAGAAAGGAAATAATTTTGGCTACATCAAATTACTCTTCCGATTTGTGGCCAATAGTAACGCATTTGATAATGTGAAAACGATGTTTAGTGAAATAAAATGTTAGAAAACAAAATTCCAGCGGGTTACAAATTGTTCACAAACCAAAATGCAAAAACCAAAAATTTTTTTTTTTCCTTTTGGCTTTATTTTATTCAATGTGTTATTTGGTATTACTGCTGCTATAATTCCTTTTTATGAATAGCATTCTAAAACTTTGAGACAGGGTCTGTTATTATATATAACCGCAAAGATCATTGTAGGCCATCTTTTTAAAACATTTTCACTTTCCCATACTTTAACACCTATTTTTATCGCCGTAACAATTGGAGCTTCAAATTTAGGAGGTGAAATTTGACTTTGTATAAAAGTAAAACATTCATTTAATAAGAATGAAATTCTAATATCTATTAGGCTGGGGGAAAAGAAATCCATTATTTTTACGTGACCTTTATGTAACTTCTTTTGGATTTACTTTGTAAAAAGGTTTCAAACAGCTTTCATGTAGATTTTTAGGTCTTGCGCGTTACGACTGCTGACATGCGGTTAACTTCGATCATTTTTGATATTTTACAGACATTTTCGACGATGCTGTATCCACATGCGAGGTGCATCTCTAACATCAAAAATACCCGAACGGAATTGACGAAACAAAAATTGTGCGTAACTGGTTGTTACAGTCTTATATAGGACGATAAACACCTTTCACAATTTTAGCCACCCGGTTATCTTTTTCGCCGTTACAAGAGAAAAACGAAAATGTATCGAATTTTCTGTTTGTTGTCCTCCATTTTTAAAACCTTATACTCGTAATTGAATTAAACAAAAAACCGCAAGAGGATATTTTAGTGTCAAATGTCACCTTTCCAATGAGCATAAATTTGAAATTGTTTGATAGATACCTCACGAGATATCGATCACTACAGACGTCTACCGAAAAAATAATGGATTACTTTTTCCCCAAACTAATATTAGATACTATAACGAGAGAGAGAGCTAAAACTGCATGACACTTCCAAACAATAACAACGCGGATTTTGCATTAATTTTCAACAATATATTTCCTTGAGACTTTTCCGTTCCAAATCATCGAAACAGGAATGAGTTTCCGGAAAAGATATTTAATATCTTTGAAAAGAAATTCCAAGAGTATAACATTCGATGGAATGTTCTCTTTCTGCACCTTATATCAGCGTTATGAGCTTCTTTAAAAGCTGCATTATCTAATTTGACTCTCTGAGAAAGAGTTTTTACCATCGCCCTAGACGATAATTGCTGCAATTCATGTGTGAGTATTAATTTCATTCCATTATAAGGGATCCGAAATTAAAACAAAGGAAACGATTAAGGATTACCCAATGAGTTATGTTCCACGTTATGACTAAAGGCTGTTCTTTTCGTTTAATTTCTTTCCGAGATATCGAAAGAGAATAGTTCTCATCGTCTGCTTTCCACCCATTTCACTTCAATTAAAATTCTTTCCTTTTCTGAAATAAAATGGTGTTGTCACTAGAAAAGTATTTAATTGTTTTATTCCATTAGAATCGCGAAAGTGCTATGCATAAATTATCTCAGGAATGATCGTTATTATTACCTTTTATATTACACTTGGATGAGCTGTAAGAAATAGGATTTAAATTAATTACAGTAATAAAATCGGGTATGCTAAAAGAATAAATATAATTATAAATTTGTTGTTCCTAAACTACAGATTTGATAGCAACATTTTTGTAAAATTATAAATTCAAGCATTTTAATAATTAAATAAATGTCAAAATACTGTCGAAATCCAATGCTGTTTTTCTTTATTAAATAAAACTATTTGTGTTTACTTTTCAAAATTTATATGTTTTATTTCTTCAAGCATCTTTTAGAATTTAAATCTCTATTTATTTAATTTTCATTTGGTATAGTATAAGCAAATAATAGTAAAATCTCATGAAAGAAGAAATAACATTTTTTGCTATTTTTAAACTTCCATTTAAGAAAATGTTAAAGATTAATAATGGCAGAATTCGTTTTACAATGGAATTTTTTTTTTGTTTTCTTAAACAGAATTTATTAGATGTTAATCTTCATTCAAAATTTAAATTTTTGAGTAAAATTATTTGTTTCAGTCACCAAATTATTTTTACCATTAGATTTATAAAAATAAAAGTTTAGGGGAAAAGAGTAACATGAAAAAAGGAATGACAAATCATAAAATAAAACTTAATGTTTAAAATTTTATAATAAAAAAGGATAAAAAGAAATATAAAATCTTTAAAAGTACTAAGTACAGATTTAGGTTGAACAAAAAAAAACTGTCAATAGAATTTATATAGGTTCCACATTATACTTTTTATAAATTGGTGAAGAATTTTAAGGGTTTTTATTTTTAAATACAATTTTAAACTTTCAAAACTTTTCTTCAAGTTACTTTTTAATTTATGTATTTTTGATTATGATAATTTATGAAATTAATTCGTGAAAGAACACTTGTTTAAAAGCTATTTAGGGCACAATATATTCTTATATAAAAATGAACTTTTAATTCACCTTTATAAATAGTTTAAAAAAAATAATTTATGTGAATAATAAACTGATCTTATGAGACAAAATAGACTAACTCAATTTTATTATTATAGACACTTTAGATGTAAGTATGTTTTGAAATTTATTTCAACACAAAATATTTTATTGTTTTTGTATTTAGTTTTTGATGACACATTTAATACTTATTTAAAGATAAAGCACATTCTGATCTTTTCTTCTGAATCAAAACGACTGGAAATAAAGTCTAGGAATTTACACTGAAAAAATAATTGAATTTTAAACACTGAACAAAAAGTGAAAAATTTATTTACACAAAGATATATTGCTTTTAAAAATAACAACATTTCTGAGAAAGTCATAAATTTTTCGCTTTTTTCATTTAATTGAAAGAAAACTGCAGTTGAAACCTGAGTCGAAAGTAAATGAATCGTGATTGAGCATTATTGTATCATATCTTACTTAAATAGCTTTATCCTTTTTGTACGTGTGTAGATTTAAGTATAAAGGTTGACATTCTAACTTTTTTAGGTTGGTAAATCACTAATGCAAGTAAATTATATTAAATGGATTCAATTTTTTTATATATTATGTTTACTTTCTAGATCGCGGTACATTTAAAAAAAATTTAAATCCATCTTAATTAAATATAAAATCATAAAAATTCAGAATCATAATTCGTCTTATTATTATTTTTTGATCCAATTTCATGATACTCTAATAAACTGAGTTAAATTGCTGACAAATTTCTTCATTTGAAAGGAAAAAATCATTTTCAATTATTCATTGCTTATTTTTCAATAAGCGTTATTAATAACCAGGTAGACTAATTTGTTATTAGGATATTGAACAACGCATATATCAATCCAGATTTTTTAATCCATTGTAAATAATATTTAGTTTTGAAAATTAGATTCACAAAAATGAATAGTTTGGAAAAATAATAAATTTATTTTAAAATAAACTTATTACTGATTTTTTTTTAATTTATTTTGACGAGTGCCACCCTGACTAGCAGAACGGGTGCGCTACTCCACTTTTTTCAACTGAGCCTCAACTGGGTGTCAAGTCCGACTTCCTCGGTACCACATGCCATAAGTACCCGTTTATAGTGTAGGCAACCATTCATACTCAATTCATACCAGGAAATGCCAAAAACAGGAGAGAGAGAAAGTACATCCATGCCCGAACCGGGATTCGAACCCAGAACACCCTATTCACAGTCAGACACGCTGACCACTAGACAGAGTAGGCAGCAGTTACTACTGATATAAAGGAAATTTGATGACTCATTATAATATATTTAAAGAAGGATGATAGTTATCGATACTAAGTCTACATTAAACTAATTATTTGATTTCTTTTAAAAATTTGACACTCTCACAAATGACATCTTATTATTATAAATATCAGTGGCTACTATGAATTGTTTAAATAAAATAATTCGTCAAATTAAACCATCGATATTCCTGCTTAAAATCTATTGTATCTAATACGATTTTAAAAATGAAATTTTAAAAATTCTTTACATCTCGTGAAGTAATTTATAAATTTTATTCAAAAACATTATACAAAACAGATAAATGAATATCAAAATGTGACTAAAATTTATTAATATATTTTCATTGTATTTATACAATTTTTATATTAATGGTAAATTATGAGTAATATTGAAGTATATATAATTTATGGGTGAAATGAAATAATTTATATTTTTATCATCGGAGATTGGAAAGGGCTTAACATGAGCTCTCAAATCTTGTGAAAATATGCTCATGTTTCTCACATAATCTAACAAAACTTTGAGATAAGTTTTCTTGAGTTGTTTTTCTTATCAAGTAAATCATCGATTGCAAGAAAACACAAGTAAAAAAAAAATAAATAAATAGCCATCATCCTCAGTATTCACGCCAACCCCAACTCATAATACGATGCGGTCCGCCACTTTCACAGCCAAGTCAAACAACTTGGCGTCTCCGCAAACTATCCAACACTATAACATTCTGGGGATACCAATTCGTCGATGACAATTTCGCCAGAAACTTATTATCGATAACTTTCCACCTCATATTTCTCGGCTGGAACAAAATGGGGGGCAATTTTTGGAGACGCTCGCCCCATAAAATTGGAGAAACCGTCTGTACCAAATATGGATGCGCAACAAAATGCTCGAGCTGAAAGACAAGATAGGGGAGAAGCAATCTCGGGAAATGGGGAGCATTCCGATGCGGTACATTTCCCGAAACGAAGTTTGGAGAAAAAAATAATTCCGATCGAAAATCGTGAAAGAGAAGGAGGATACCAAATAGCCGCTCCATAGATCAAATCCTCCAATACAAGTTAGGATCGTGTTTTTTAGAAGTCGGCCGTAAAACACAAGAAGGTCAATATAGGGGAGTGTGTATCTCTGGTAGACAACCCCCCAGCCACCATGTTTGGTCTCTGAAAATGAGATACAAGATTCAGGTCTTGCTATGCCGAAAAATTAATACTTTTTTGCTTTTTTTAAAGTAAATAGTGTGTGTTTCATTATTTTTATGTTTTAATGCTTTGAATTTTTTATGCTATTTTAATTATCAAAATTAATTTTCATTACAATGCGATTGAAAAAAAAATGACAAATATTTTGGCAGTAAAATTAATTTATTAATTGAAATATTATGTTAGTCTAATTGAATTCATATAATTAATTTTTTTGCTTTTATATTTATTCTTAAAATTAGTTTCTAGTATAATGCAATTAAAAATTTTGAAAAACTAATCAAGGCATTATTTATACTATAAATATTTAATATTAAGTTAAGTTTAATAAGAGTAAGAAATAATTTTTTAAAAGGATAGTGCTTTCTATGGATAAGAAAGATATCAGTTAGTATTTTTCATGATTATGAACAATTTTTTGTAAGTTTATCAAAGTATTCCATTTTCCACAAATCATTCCATTGTAAGTAAAACGTTTCTACTTCGTCATTTAAATTTTTTAATAAATTTGTCAAAGTTCTCAATCAATTGTTGTTGTTTTTACGCGTTCATTAAAATTAATTGCCACCCACTCCCTCCAGTGATCAGAGTGCCTGACTGTGAATTGGGAGGTCCTGTGTTCAAATCCCGGTGAGGGTATGAAAGTACTTTCTCTTCTTCTCTTTCCTTTGATCTTTCCTTGAATGAATGAAGTATGAATGGTTGCCTACCCTATAAACGGGTACCTATGGCATGTTTGTACTGAGGAAGTCGGACTCAACATCAAATTATAGTTCAGTTGGAAAAGTGGAGTAGCACACCGAAAAAAAAACTGACACTAAAAAAGAAAAAAAAATAATAATTATAAATGCATCTTTTAGTACTGAGGTCTAGTATATTAATTAATGAATAGTTCTTTCTAGAATTTGTTATTGATAATTTTTTTCCAAATTGTAGGTATTTATAAATCCAACTATAAATAAAAGAGAGAATATAATTCAAAATTTGATTGAATTAAATATTTTATAAAATAAAAATAATATTTCAATGACATTTTTATTATTTATTGATTGCATCTAAGCAAAATTTAATAAAAATTATAAATTGACAAATTTTTCTTCCGAAAATGAAAAAAACATTCAACTTTCTATAATAACATTCAAATTTCTGAATATCCTTATACACACAAAATGAACACAATAATTAATATTTATCAGGTATCAAAATAATTTCTATTATTTTAACAAAAAAATATAAAAAATTAAGGTAAATAAAGTATAAATTAAAGCTAGAAGTAACATTATTTTAAATTGTTCCATAATTTTAATTAATTTATTTTTCAATGTGATATATAGCATATCATTGAAAAAAAATCAATATCAAAGAGGAACTTTGGAAGAAATTTTTCTGCTGCTTTTTTTTTCACGTCAGCTGTCAAAATTAGTCATTAAAGTGATTAATGAGTTCGTAAAACAGGCAAAATAAGAAATATATGACTGAAACAAAATTAATAAAAGTAACTAAATATATATTTTCGATTAACGAGACTGATGCGTTTTGAGCACATAATAAAAAAACGTAATCATAATAAACACATAACATCAAAATTTTCAATAAATTCAAATACTCATCACATGCTATAAACTAATATCAAATGATTCAAATATCTGGATGTTATATACATTAGGCATCAAGTATGTATATATTAGGTTGGGGAAAAAGTAATCCATTATTTTTTCGGTAGACGTCTGTAGTGATCGCTATCTCGTGAGGTATCTATCAAACAATTTCAAATTTATGCTCATTGGAAAGGTGACATTTGACACTAAAATATTCTCTTGCGGTTTTTTGTTTGATTCATTCGGTTACGAGTACAAGGTTTTAAAAATGGAAGACAACAAACAAAAAATTCGATACATTTTAGTTTTTCTTTTATAATGGCGAAAATGCTAACCAGGTGGCTAAAATTGTGAAAGGTGTTTATCGTCCTATATAAGACTGTAACAACCAGTTACGTCCAATTTTTGTTTTGTCGATTCCGTTCGGGTATTTTTGATGTTAGAGATGCACCTCGCATGTGGATACAGCATCGTCGAAAATGTCTATGAAATATCAAAAATGATCGAAGTTAACCGCATGTCAGCAGTCGTAACGCGCAAGACCTAAAAATCTACATGAAAGCTGTTTTAAGCCTTTTTACAAAGGGAATCCAAAAGAAGTTACATAAAGTTCACTTGAAAATAATGGATTTCTTTTTCCCCAAACTAATATTTGTATATTTTCCAGGGGATAATTATATTTTTATTTTCAGATATTTTCGAGAGACATATAATAAAGGCATAAGATATAATCAAAACTCTTTTATTGCCTATTTCATATTAAATGTGTATTTTAGTATTGATATCGTGAATCAAGTCCGGTTTTTCAGGTTGTCCTAGCACATTGCAAAATGTCGGTTTTCGTCAGTTTGGCAAAGGGTGCTCGACGAATGGCCCACCCCTGGAAAACAAAACAAAGGACAGGGCAGTAAAGAAGACAGGAGCAATATCTTTGACAATATTTTGGACTTCCGCCCTCTACCTCCCTATCCTGCAGTTTGTCTGCTGTCAAAGCCCCTTTACCGCGTTTAGTGCCCGGATGGGATTCGGCTTCATACAGGGGGTGGAGCGAGCCCATATTTCATGGAAAAACGGATCCTTCACTTGTGCATTTCTTTTGCAGAGATGGAGAACCTCTCTCGTTCAAATTTTCTTCAACCGGAGAGTCTTTTCTATTAGAGTTTATAGCTTTTCGATGGAAGCAGGGGCAGTATTTCATTTCGGGAAAAGATATGAACTTTTTAGGATTTAATCGCAATGCAGGAAAGGGAACTTTTATTTTGAGAAAAAAAAAAGGTACATTCATTCTGGATAATAAAAGTATATATCTCGTAATATATCTTTCCTTTAAAAGGAACCAAATTAATATTTATAGTATTTTTCCAATACCAAGAACCAAGTATCAATTTCAGGAGAATTTGTATCTCCTTTTTTTTTAAAGTTTTTACAGCTTTCGTAAGGAATGTTTCGAATAAAAAACTTGCCTTTAAATGTATTTGGTTTATTTCTAATCATAATAGCTCTTAATAACCCTAGTTCAATTACAAATAATACAATAACTTAAGTTCGTATTAAATGATTAAAAAGTTTACAATAATATCAGTTAATAAAATACAAGTAATTACTCCTTGTGCTTATTTAAATTATTCATAAAATAATGTAGATTTGGTATTATCTTTTTTATAAAGTCATGAAATGTGTCATTTTATGTCATGAATTCATAAACCAAAGCGTTTGAGTCACTTTCTTCCTGAATCTAAGAAAAAGAAAAAACGTATAGTTTGAATTAAAAAGAATAAGTCTAAAATGATTTGATATTCACACTGTATTTGTTTTATTTTATAGAAAAAATATGCGGATATCAAAAACAACAAAAATGAAATTGCTATTTTTTTATTCTAAACGTAACTTTTTATTGATTATGAGAATGTTTTACTTGTATAACTATACAATTATTAAATAAATTTATTTAAAACGGAAATAATATTTCGCGAAGTGAAATAAATCTGAATTAATAAAAATTAACATTTAAACTTA
>JAPDSC010164558.1:0-11838 GCA_026290005.1 Latrodectus geometricus
ATATATATATATATATATATATACCTTCAAAAAGCAGAATATCTTTGCTTACATTTGTCTATCTTTTAAATTACAATGATTATTTACATATGTTGTCTCACTATTTTGTTGTCTTATATGGAATTAATCTATACGCATATTGATTAAAACTTAGAACTTAATATTAATCTACTGTATCATTCTTCATGATATCAGTAAATTTTTAACATTTTCATTATTTAATATCTTAATTTAAAAATTCTACACAATTAACAATTAGTTTATTAGATTCAGAATAAATAGTTGTTAATTTTCTGTTAAATATTTGATTCAACTTAAATAATTAAAGTATTTAAAATTAGGAGGCCCACACCAATAATGTTTAAAAAAATGCTCATTATCTTTATTAGGATTATTTTCTTGAAGGTTTTTTTTTTGTGGTCGAAAATGTAAATTTATGATAAAATTATTAGTATGAAGACAGTGTTTGAGAATCAAATAAATTATTATTAAATGTCAAGAGTGAAATAAATTAAAATGCAATAAACATACTTTCATAATTTTTTCAGTAATTATGTATAGTAATCTGAATAAAATAATGTGCAATATAATTTTAGATATATTTTAATGAAAAATATTTTTTTAATCGCTTTCATTTAAAAAAGTGATTTTATTCATTATTCTAGCTCTTTTCTTTTTACACTAAAATGATTTTTAAAAGATGTTGAAAATAAATCCCTAACTATATTTTTTATAATATAATATATTAAATTTTTCCTGATAGTTAAAATGTATATTTTTCACATATATTTTATTCATAAAATATATAAGATTGTTATTATATTTTTCCTAAGTATTTAATGCTAAATAATAAATTAATTAAAAATACTTCAGTGGAATGTCCCTAATTAATCTAGCAAACAATTCTCACATTGTTTAACTTAATATTTTTCTTAAATATAATAAAGCCCTTCACTCCACTTACATAAATTACATAATGAATCAGAGATGATTTATTACGTAATGATAATGAGAAAACAGGTTTCAAAGTGTTTCTGAAAGTTACGTGTATAATAAGCTAAATAGATTTACATTACACTTTATTATATAAATACTTTATATATGAATTTAGAATATTTTCATATAATATGCACTGCATAGACAAAAATAGAAATTTTAAATAAATTTATTTTATGTGCATTAACATGCAATTACAAAAATGTTAAAATTTAAACACCATTATAAATAATTTCATCTGAACCATTCATGAAATATAAGAAATACATTTGACTTTTGAATATTTAAATAGTAAGGAAATAACAGCATGATATTTAAACAAAATAAAATATTGTTTTTCCAATCTTGGTTTATTTTTTCACATTTTCTTTTTTTATTGGGGGTGGGGAAATTCAGCCATACTTTTTTTTATATAAGATTATTTTTATTTTGAACAAGAGAACTTGTAATGATAAAATAATTTTTTATATATTTTATTGATTTATTATTATTTTTATATATTTTTCGATTTTATCGATTTCATTTTAATTTTTTGATAATTTAAAGTTGAAAATATTTCATAAAAATCATATACATCATTTCTATAATGCGAGCTACTTTGTCTAATATTTTATTATTTATTCAAGAAAAATATAGATACAGAAAATACTTAAATATACAAGAATTTCAATTAATTGAATCATTAAAACTTTCAATTTCTATATATGACATAGTTCTTCCTTTCATATAATTAAGTATGAAAGGAACTCTGTCAAGCTTCAAGTTTAATTATTAAACATGTCTTATTTTAAATTTAATGAATTTTAATTTTTAATTGAAATCTGCTTCATCTAACTAGTATATTTTAGTATGCAGATACATTTTACAGTTAAAATTTTTAAGCTATTATGGGTCACCAATTTTTTTTATTAAAAACGTTTGAAGCATTTGACTGAATCATAACTTTTTATTACTTATAAAACAATGTTATGGTTAATATTAATAGCTGCAAAATTATTAATTCAGTTAATAAATAATTTTTCTACTAAGTAAAGTTATCATAAAGCACTTCCTTTGTTTAAGATATTAAATTAATATGTAAAATTTTAAACTACTAAAAAGCATATACATTTTTAATTTTTTTTTAAATATTAGAGAATAAAATAGCTTTAGTAAAATATATTATTAACGATTTTGGAGAAAAATAATAATTAATTATTAATACAAATGCTCTAAATTTTCCGAAAATCTGAAAAAAAATTTAAAAAACTTCATTGACAAAAAGATGTTTGTTGGTTAAAATAAGAAAATGTATTCCAAACTGTAAGCTTCTAAACATCCTTGCAATTTTATTTCACTCACGAAACACTACTTTGAAAAAAAAAATTCTAAATTACTTTACAGTTTTCACAAAATTCTTAATTGGTAATCTGACAGTACTTTTTGCTACTAACTTCTGAACTAAAGCTTGAAAGTAAGTTAACGAATAATAAAAAAAAAATTTTTTTTAGGTTTATCCTAAATTATTTGGTAATAAAAAGATTTCGGTTTCGTTATTTTAAATTAGAAACACAGTTTTCTTTCCTCTTAAAGAAAATTATTCTGCTTTTATGAACGTTTTAACTATTTTTATAAAAGATGAAACAGCTCATTTGCTTAAGAAAATTATTTTTATTTAATCTGAAAGGAAAAGAACTTTTAAAAGGAAAAATCACCTGCATTGTTCAAAATTGTTAGTTTAAATAATCTTTTAAAATAAAGTTAATATAAAAACATCAGCGAAATTGAATATAACTTGCAACATTTGTTTTAACATGTAACGTTGATATTACAAAGTATTTAAAGGACATTATTTCTTACAGAGTCGAATTTCTAATACAGTTTAGGAAAACTAAAATTCTCTTATAATCAAATATGGTTTAAAGACTTAACAAAAGATAGTAAAATGTTCAGTGTATAAAAGCATTAACATATACCCTTTAGAAATTCATAACAAATAAACAACATAAATCATAAAACTGAAGCGTAATATAAAACATTTTTATTATTCAATTCTAGAAATGATCATTAAAATCAAAACTAAGGGCAATTGAAAAGTTAATAAATAAAGTTCCAAAGTGTTTCGTACAATAACTTCCTATTCAATGCATAAAATGATTTACTGGTCTTAGAATTTAATAATTTCCAAAAAATATTTAGAAACAATTTCATATAAAGCATAAAACGTATCAAATAATTCATCTACTTTGAAATTCAAGTTAATATTTTACCTGAAACATTACTAATATGAAGTCAAGAAAGTTATCATAATACCAAATTGCTTATTAATCTTCTGACAGAAAGCAATTTCAACTTAACATATTATATCTATTACAGTTATTGAATAGTTATTAACTTATTTCACAAAATGAAGAAAATTAAAATAAATTTGATTACTCAAAGTGTTATAAGTAGCATTTCATGAAACCGAATAATTATAATGACATATGGCAGTAGATGATGAAAGTTATCAAACAGACTGATTTTTTTAGAAATTAACACTTATATAAGATAAAAAATTGGTGGTATTAATTTCTTATACAAAAATTTCTTCTCAAGAATAAGAATGGTTGTAAAAAGTAAATGAATACAAAGAATTAATGTTATCATTTCATGTGTCAAATGTATTTTGGGACACATGAAACAGCTCTTACTTTTATGATTAAAAAGTCAGTGCTCTTTAGATATAAGGAGAAATTACCTGAAATATAAAGAAAATGAACAGAAATTACATTACAAATCTACAAACATGAAAGTATTTTCAAAATGACTTGGTATTCAATTTTGATATTTGTATTATAAGTACCATCTATATGAAATATCCATATTTATTTGCGCAAAAATATGTAAGTCATCCAAGAGTAAAGAGAATTATTTCCGGATACAAGAATACTCAGTGTTCTGTAAAAAAAGGCTAACATCTATGAAACTACTAAATAAATAGTTGCCCATAAATCTAAATAATGTGAAACATTTTGTATAGTCTTATTTAAAATTTCTCAGTTATTAACAATTCAAATTTTACATAGATCAAAGTATTGAAAATATATTGAGAGTTCTTATTATTTTACATTATTTTTTTTATCAAATACTGGTATTTTCATTTTACAGGTTGTAAAAGTATCTAGTAATTTACATCCCATATACATTTAGAGAAATTTAGTCAAAATAAAGTTATGAAATTTAAATTATTTGAATTTTCTTTAAATTACTTCTATATCGAGATATTTAAAATAAGAAAAGGTTAATTTTGGAACTTGATAGTAAGATTCTAATACATAAGGAAAATGATTTTTTGGTTAAATATATAAAATAAATAAATTTATATAAATAAATAAAGTTAAGTAAATGCAAAAAATACTCTATATTATAGACATACATAGTTTCGTTCATTGATATCACTATTTTTTTATATTAATATCGATAAAATTCTGGAAATGATTTAAATCTTCCGAATTCATATATAAAAGAAATAAATTGTAACATTATTTCTTATTTTTTTTAAAAAGAAAACATGGAATTTTATTAACAAACAATGCAAATAATGTAGAATATTTTGTGAAATAACTGCATATATGATATAACCCATTGCAAACGAATAATTCAATTGATGAAAAACAATTGTAATTCAAGTAAATTAAAATAAAAAATTATATATTTTGGACAAAAAAATCACATTTTGAAAGAATATAGGCATTCTCGTAACAGTTTAGAAGTATATTATTATAATTAGTAATTGTAAATGCGATGACTGCCTTAATACACTACTGGCCAATAAATTGCTACACCAGGAAGAAATGCAGATAACAAAATGATATTTATTGGACAAATATATTATACTAGAAATAACAAGTGATTAAATTTTTAAAAAAATTGGCTGGATAGATCCTGAGAAATCAGTATCCAGAACAACCACCTCTGGCATTAATAACAGCAGTTATACGCCTGGGCATTGAGTCAAACAGAGATTGGATTGCATGTACAGGTACAGATGCCCATGCAGCTTCAACACGATGCCACAGTTCATCAACCGTAGTCACTGGCGTTTGGTGATGAGCCAGTCGCTCGGCAACCATTGACCAGACGTTTTCTATTGGAGAAAGATCTGGAGAACGTGCTGGCCAGGGCAACCGCCGAACATGTTCCGTATCAAGGAAGGTCCGTACAATACCGGCAACAAGTGATCGGGCATTATCCTGCTGAAACGTAGGGTTTTGCAGGGCTCGAATAAAGGGTAGAGTCACGTGTCGAAACACACCAGAAATGTAACGTGCACTGATCAAAGCACCGTCAATGCGAACAAGAGGTGACCGAGATGTGTATCCAATGGCACCCCAGACCATCACGCCAGGTGATGGGCCAGTATGACGATGACGAATGCACGCTGCCAGTGTGCGTTCACCACGATGCCGCCAAACACGAATGCGATCATCATGATGCTGTACACAGAACCTGGATTCATCTGAAAAGATGACGTCTCGCCATTCGTGCGCCCTGGTTCGTCGTTGATCACACCATTGAAGGCGCTCTTGTCTATGACGCATCGTCAAGGGAAGCCGCAGCCACGGTCTCCGAGCTGAGAGTCCATGCTGCTGCAAACGTCGTCGAACTGTTCGTGCAGACACTTGTTGTCTTCCAAACGACCCCGTTTTTTGACTCACGGCTCGTGACGTGGTTGAACGATCCATTACGGCCATGCGGATAATATGCCTGTCTTCTCGGCTGCTAGTCATAGACATTGAGAGTCATCGCATGGCCATTGAGATCCCGCATGGCGTTCCGTATTACCGTCCTCAACCCATCGATTCTATATTCTGCTAACAGTCATTGGATCTCGACCGACGCGAGCAGCAATACTGCTATAAGATAAACCGCAATCCCGGTACGCTACAAGTTCACCTTTATCAAAGTCAGAAACGTGCTGGTACGCATTTCTCCTTCTTACACGAGGCATCACAACAACGTTAGTAGTATATAGGCGAAAGAAGCTAAGCCACTTTAAGCGCTTGAGGGATTCTGGCCCAAATTTTCACTTGAAGGATTCTGGCCCAGGACAATTCTACCAGAATCCCTCAAGCGCAAAAGTGGGCCAGGTTCTTTCACATATATAATTCTGGCCCAGGACAATTCGACACGCGAATGCGCGATTGTTTTTTTAATAATAGAAAAAATTCACTTATGAATAATTGCTTTTCTTAACTCAATACCTGCAGATAGCATTAATTAGTAAAGCTGCTTGAGGAGGTAAACCAATAGTTTGAAGTTTGTCAATGTGATCACAATATGAATATGGAAATACACCTTTTCGATGAAGCAAATACTTGTTTTTGTTGTGTTGAAAGAAACTATAAAACATTTTGAATTCATGACTCGAGATTTTCAATTAATGTATCAAGAGAGCTGTCTAAAAATTGAAAACTATCTAAGAATTTTAAATGATCTAATGTAAACATAGATATTTTTTCTAAATTTAAAGGAATTATATTTTATCATCTTGATCGATAACAACCATTGCATAGGAGAGAGGAATATGTTTTTCCAGCTCACATGTAAAGGATTTTTTATCATTTGGAGTAACATTCGAAACCTTAGATAATGCGCATTCGAAGTCAGCAAACATCACAAAACGATGTTTGAGAGATCTATTAATGTTTTTAAATTTCAAAATCAGATTTTGAGGGATTGAAACACGTTGTGGCTTGTTATGAAGGCAAAGAGTTTGATGTTCAATTAAAGTCTGTTTTCGTACAAATCCATTCAAACAACGTTTGCAATAATAATTAAAATGCTTTTTATGTTTCAAAAGTTTGTTTATATTTTTTATTAGATAATAATGCTTTTCATAGAGAAACAAATCTATTTCTCTATAGTTTTGAGAACTAGTGTAAAGAGGATATATCATGCCTTCATCAAAAGCAAAAACATTGATATTTAATTTATTTACATTTTCAAAAAGTTTGATGTTTGCTTTCTCGACAGGAAACTTTAACATTTTTGTATCAACAGCTTGCAAATGTTTTATGTATATGCTACAGCGACCAGCATGCTTTTGCTTAGGGAATAACGCAGCTAATATGCAATAAATGAAGCATTTATTATTAATACAATTGATAGATAAAAGCGCTTTTTTATTAGATAATTTATTCGGTAGTTTGACCGTTTTACATCCTCCAATAATTTTGGCATAATTGCCAATGTGTAAATCTACAAAATCGATTTTATGCAGAAGCCATCCGCTTCCGTTTCTAGTAAAATTATCAACAGAATTCATAATTTTAGTAAAGCCCTCATCTATTACGGAAAATATTTGTGCAGCAGATAAAATGCGCAAGGCATTACTGCAGAAATAATAAGTTTGATACACTGGTGTGTTGTTTAATTCATCGTTTAAAATTTTTGTAAACCCAATGTGTAAGCAAATGATAACACGAATTCGTAAAACAGTTGATGTATTTAAAATATTATGAATCACAGGTCTGAGTTCGGAATAAGCAGATTCTACAGAATCAAAATTAGTTCTTGCACGTAATGTTCGAGTAAAACCATGGAATGCAGAGTTCAATTCTGGAAAAATAATATTAGCCATATTTATTTTTCTGTTCTGATTACTTAAATGTATCTAAATTATAATCTTATTGTTTACATTCTTACTCAAGTATCAGGTTCAAGTTCTCTTGTTTTTATAAAATCTTGAATTTTTTCCAATCCTACAATCATTGTTGGAATCTGATCAATATTAATATTAAACCTGTTCTTAATATCACCAGCCTCGTTATATTTTAGAAAGCATAAATAATGTTGTTTTCTAAAGTGTTTGATTTCAAGAGCAGTGTTTTTTCCCAAATAAACAGAATAGTTTGGTATCTGTGAGTTTTTAGTTTCAATTTCTGTAGAGATGTTTAAGTCAAATTTTTTTGGTTTTTTCTTAGGAGCGCAATCCTCATCATCTATTATTCTAGCTTAAAAAATAAATAAAAGAATTTAGTTTTCGTACAATAACAACTTAGTTTAAGAATTTCAAAATAACTCTCAACTTAGATTTCTAAAATTTGGTAAGATAGAGAGAAAACGCAATAACTGAAAAACAACTTACCACAATCCATGTTGAAAATCAGCGGAGAACTAATGCACAAATGCAAATGTTGATGTGTCAGTAGCATAGGAGAGTTTTTATAGAAAATTTTCCTGAATTTTAATTATCAAGGTGAAAGTTAAAGTAGTGTAGGTTGCTCATAAATTAAGTACTTTCAACTATGTTACAAAAAACATGAGTGGGATTCTAGGTCATTTTAACGAATATTCTTCAAAGTTAATTTATTGTAATAAGCCATTTGCATAAAGGCGTTTAAAAAACATAAGTATCATTTAAGGTCAATTTATTAAATTTCCTCCAAAGTTAATTTATTCCGAATACTCCTGATCTATAACATTTTTTTCTCTATCATAACTCTTAAATTAAATGTTTCAAGAATAGAATTATTTTAAATCTAAAAAAAAATGAGATACACACTATTATATTTTAATATATTTATTATGTTAAGCAACAAGTTACAAAATATTTAATATACAATGCAAATTTCTAATTTGTTACAAACAATGCAAATAAAAAACAATTTCATCATTGTCTAGTAGTTTGAAGTATCCAAATTTTGCTTCAAAATTTGTACAATCTGCGAGTTCATTCCATGAAACACCTTTCGTTGCTAAAATACTCTCCACAACTGATTCAAACAAAGTCTTGTGAGAAGAATAAACATTGTATTTCTCTGCAGTATTATATTTTGTCAGTTGGCAGAAACCAAATCGCTTTTCATCTGTTTGATTATCATGTAGACACTTAACAATGTCTGTGTTCGACAATATAGTGAAATACATTATCTTCGCAGGCTCCGCAGAAGTTTTATGAAGTCGAGCATTTTCAGTGCACTCTAGAATATTATCATAGAGAGTATTGTGAATATACAAATACTCACATCTGGAGCAAGGATCCATAACAACATATCCGAATCTCTCCATGTCTAGCGATCATCTGAATTCGCTAGCTATGACGTTGTTATAATATCTTTCTTTTTTGATTTTCTAATATCGCCTCTCGATAAGATTTACATTGTTGATTGTTTGAGAGCAATGTTGAATGATTTATCAATTTAAATTGTTGATGCGCAAAACGTGTTACAATTCGTTCATTTTCGCAAACATTTGTTTCTGTTAATCTCGTAACAGGTAATCTTCTATTCACATGCCATAGAAAAAATAGACAGAAAAGTCCACATGAGCTGGTACGAGGATGTTGTAATATATGCGAATTCCATTCTATTTTAGAGGAATTTTGAGTAATAAATTTTTTAATGTTTCCTTTCGGAAATGTGCCATAAGAACAAAAAAAAAAAATGCCATTGCGGTTGTTGTCAAAATAGATCGCTTGCCAATGTTCTCCCTTCTTCGTAGAAGGATGCGTGTTTACAATAAATGATCGATAATATCCTCGTGTTTCGGGCAATAGATCACTCGCAAACACTCCGCCAAACGTTCCTCTAATTTTAGGATCGCTGAGGGCTAAACTTAACAGTGTTTGTGTGTCCATAGTATTTAATAGTCAACAAATATATTTCTACTTTTGTCAATTTCAATTAACGATTGCATTTCAATGTAGACTATTAATGTAACAGTTTCCGATAGTTCTCTATCGAATTTCAGGTGAATCGATATTTCACCGCTTCTGGCTATATTCATAAATGGATCGCTAGCAGAAAAATCTTGCGTGAGATCGAACACATACAAGCAAGTATTCTCTTTATATTCTTCTAATGTGACATTAGTATTGTGTTGAGCGAGGTCTGTGAACAAACTTAAATAGTTTCGGGCATACAGATTATTTTGATAAGAAGGTGTATAGGCTGTCATAGGGATTTGAACTCCGTTCTCCGATAACGAAATATAATTCAGATTATAATGTTGGAAATTAAACGGATTCTTCTTCAAATCTCCATTGAATGCAGAATTGGATACTAATCCTAGAATCATACGTGAGGGAAGAATTCCATTCATTGCATTAGGAATTATAACACTCTTCAATCCTGAACTGAGTGTGAATGTCTTAGTCTCAATTCTCGTGAAAGGCATTTGCACCAGAGATTGTTCTAATGCTTTTTCGTGGCCAACTAGAATTGAGCTCGATACATCGCATTTTCTGATAAACAGACTTATATTTTCGATGTGTAAGCGATAACTACCAGTGTTAGCTAAGAGAGCAAATTCGTCCTTTGCTTTTAACAAACGAATTCGTATCGTTGTTCCGCTAATTAAAAGACGTGGTTGAGTTCCTAAGTCAATATGAAGCATTCCGCACATATCAAATAGTTTGCCTTCTTTAACCCGTTTCCATCTCTGTTTTAATCCAGCATTCTTTCCAGTATCTCCCAAATTAGTGTCATCATATTCACCGACAGTATCCTTGCAGAACAAACCAGCACTCAAAAAATTCTGTTGAGAAGATTGGGGATGAAACAGAACACTTTGTATAAAAGATTTGTAAGGATAATTACTTTCCGAAGAGATATTACGATCGTTAAGCGAGATGTGGCATTCGGAAAACATAGTGTTTAGCAAATAATTAATCGGTCCGCATCGATCATTTTCTGTAAAATTTGTTCCATCAGCTTTCAAAATTTTCGCCTGAACATTCAAAAACACATGCGATAAATCGAAATATGCATCTCCTAACCCGGTAACAAGAAATTCAATTGTATTGCTATCCGAAATGGAAGCAATCGGATGTATTTCTACAAATGAAGAATGATCAATCGCTAGTTGAATAGGCGATGAAACGAAAAGATCTAGTTCGCTTTTTGTGCAGTAGCAATTTTCCATGTTTTAGAGCTCTGAAAATACGTCTGGTTTATTTGATTTCCTACGCTTCGAGTGTTGCTTTCTAATAGTTTTCTTCCTTTTAAGACCTTTTCCACTTAATTTGCGAATAACATCGCTTGTTATTTCGCGTCCTGTTTGGCGAAACTGATCTCTAGCAGCATTGCGAAGCGATTTTCCTTGTGATACATCTTCAATTATATTTCGACCAGATGACAATAAACGTTTTCCTAAATATTTTCCAGCTTGCATCATCAGCGGTAAAGCAAATCGGCGCAAGTTACTGAAAAAGCCATAACCTCTCTGAATGGGATAATGGGAAGAAAAGTAAGGGTCTGCATTGCCTGTTTGATTTAAATAATACGCAATACAATGTTCTGGTTGTAGCCTGTGACCGCGCTTCGACATGGTTGAAAGCAGATATGGAGATCGATGAGAATGTCATTGGATTTAT
The DNA here is from genome assembly GCA_026290005.1 of Latrodectus geometricus. NCBI lineage: Eukaryota > Metazoa > Arthropoda > Arachnida > Araneae > Theridiidae > Latrodectus > Latrodectus geometricus. The sequence continues at coordinate 11,336 of JAPDSC010164558.1, forward strand.
ATAAATTTCTTTCTGAAAGAGAGCACTAAGTTTGTTTTACCCGATATGAATTTAATAGGAGTACCGCTGCTAGTGCGCAATTGAATTTCAATAATATCAAAATATTGTTTTTTAACTCTGAAGTACAACGGCACAGAAAAATATTTAACAATCTGATCATTAGTTTCGTTTGCCACTGGGATAATTTTTAGAATAGATGTTGAGGAATCTCCTACCAAGGAAGGTGATACTATATCGCAGTATACATATATTTCTGTAATACCTGCGCGTAAATCCAAAGTATAATCAGATTTATAATCACCCTGACGAAATGTTCTTGCAGTAAATCCTAGCAAATCGCTAAGCTTTTCTGCAAAAGTGACAACGGTGTTTGGGGGAACGTGTAAACCCACCTTAGAATCAGGCAATAACTGTAATGCTATGAATTTGAATTCTTTGAATAAATCTTTAGCTTCACGATACATACCACTAGATATTTTGTATGTGGCAGTTCTATTCTCTTT
>JAPDSC010164559.1:91-11870 GCA_026290005.1 Latrodectus geometricus
CACAAATAAGTAATATATTTTGTAAGAATAATTTTATAAAACACAAAAAAGAAATATATTTTTAAGAAATAATTTTGTAAATCGCTCCTGGAACAAAATATTAATTTATGACGCAAATAAGTAATATATTTTGTAAGAATAATTTTATAAAACACAAGAAATAATTTTATAAAACACTGCTGAAAAAAAATTTATTTGAATAGAATTACTGTAAAAAAAAACTTACAATGAACAGAAATCACAAAAATGGAAAGTGTGCTGATGCGAATAAACTGCGTGCTAAGCTCACAGGTACACGATCTGCATACGAAATGGCGAAAAAAAAATGGCTATAATCATTGTAAAGTTTAGCATGCGCAAAATTTATACAAACCGGAAGTCAAACAATCTAGATTATTCCGGAAGCATACCCGTTCGGAAGTTTCCAAAGACTAAGCGGGATGGGCAAATTTTTAATCTCCCTAACCGGTAGTGTACATCTGGGACATAAGACTGTTATAGAGACTAACCCCACAGTCGCGACGGGTTAATCTTTGGCTTTATACAAATATTCAGAGATCTAAGCCATAAAGTGGAAATAAATATCCTTATACAATTATTTTCTTTAAACTTAGTGGTAACAATTTCGTACTGTTCTGTCGTTAAATAATTTTTTATTAGTTGAATTTTAAAATTTACCTAGTTGGTCGAAGATGTGGTGACGGGTTGACCAGCGGGAGCCGTTGAACTCTTTCAATAACAATGGTATAACATAAAATTACACTTAAAGATTTATGCATGGTTACAACGATGAATAAAAGAATAAGTACTCCCAGTTTTAGTGCTTATGGTGACTCATAAGTAGTTACCAGATATTAAGACACTGATATAAATACAAAATATCAGTGTCTTAATATCTGGTAAAAGATACCAAATAAATTGATTTGATTACGTTGATTTTGATAAAAATATATACAAAATCAACGTAATCAAAGGAAATGGACGAGCGGTCCAAAATTTATTGAAAATAAAGTAATTGATCTAAATGTTGGGCAAGTTTAGAAAACTTTTTAGTGGCTCCATCAATCGGCGCCGAAGACCAGAGTCCCACCCACTCCAGGATATAATGAAACTAATGTCTGTAAAAAAACGGGAGGGGGGGGGGCTATCATTGTCAAAATAGGGTTTGGGAAAGAGAGATAATTATTCAGTTGAGGGAGTTATCCTGAGGCCGGCCCTAGGTCTAAGCAAATGTATTAATTCATAGGGATTATAGTTGGTAGTTTTTTGAATTTCAGAATTATTTATGTTATATAGTTTATTGTAAAACCTGAATGAGAGATGCTTGATGTAATTTATTAGAGTGAGCATCCCTTAGTTTTTAAGAATGAGTTGGTTCCTGAAGTAGTGCTCGGATTTTGAAATAAGCATGAGTAGTTTATGCTTGCGTTCGATGATTGATAAGTTCGTCATACATGCTCCACACCAAATCGGTGCTGCATAAGTTATGATTGGCCTGAGATAAAACTTGTAGATCAGGAGCTTATTACAAAGTATAATGCCTTGTAAACATTTGTTTTAAGAAAATCGTAACCTGACTCGAGAGTAATTTTGTTTTTACTTATACATTTGTCATAAATTTTGTAAGTCCTAATTTCTATTAATTACAATAAATTCATACAAAATAATCAATGACAATCCAAAGTTTCAATTTTAACAGCATCTCAGAACAACAGCAGAAATTGACGTTGTTTCAGCATTATTTGAACAGCATATAACTTTCACCTTCAAAGTATGAGTTTAATACATAGAAGATTTAAAACTTTTCAGAAATCGGAATTTTAATTACATCTCCATAACTAGCAGTTTATCCTACTATAAGTAATCAAGTTATTTAAATATATAAATTAGAGAAATAACGAATTGTTTACTATCATTCAACTGACTTAATTTGTATTAAAAATTAGATATGAATATACAAATTTTACTTGATTTAATTTATATTTTCACATAGTCACATTATAACATTCGTAATAAAGAATTCTAACATTCGTAATCAGCTACACATAGCTTAAGTTCGACCGATGAATATTCATTAAAAATAATGATAGTTACTATTATACAGATTAACTCCACAAACGCTAAGAGTTAATCTTTAGCTTCATACAAAAACTGAATGTTCTAGGTATAGGTCTAGTTATTGTTAGGTTTCTAGCCCAGAGGGCCATATCCCTTCTATTCCTAAGAAGTTATTTCAAAAACATAGATAGACAGTAGATTCATATTAAGATAAGTGTTCCCAATAAAATAAATTGTTCCTGCATGATGAATTATAGAATTCCAAACAAAATAAACACAAAAGTTACAAGAGAGAAATAGTAAATTGAAAAAACAAGATACAATAAACACATAGAACTGTATAGTACTTAATTTATTTATTTATTTTTTGAATTTAATTATTTATTATTTCTTAAATTATAAACAAACAAAGAATACACAAATATTTACAAACAAAAAAAATATATTCAACTCAGTACCCCAATGAAGGGCAATGAGCAAGAAATTGAAACAAAAGAAAAAGTGTAAAAAAAAAATAAAAATAAAAATAAAAATAATTAATTTTATTTTGAACTAAATTAGTTTGTTGTTGGGCTTAAACGCAGCACGGCCCTGGGTCTGTGGAAATTAAGGATTTCATAAGGGCTATAGTTCTCAATAGATTGAATTTCTGCATTATTAATTTCATTAAGTTTTTCAAAAAAACTAAATGCTTGGAATTTAATATATTTTTTTAATGAAAGGACACCTAGATTATTGCGAATTTGTTCGTTTCTGATATAGTAGTCAGATTTTGAGATTAGTCTGAGGAGTTTGCTTTGCTGACCTTCCAGGTGTTTAATATTAGTATATGCAGCACTTCCCCAGATTGGTGCAGCGTATGTAATTTTTGGTCTTATAAATGACTTATAAATAAGTAACTTATTACTAATGGATAGATTAGAATTGTACGCAATTAGTGGATAAAGGGTTGATTTGGCTGGAAATAATTTTAATTTAGTTTTCCTAATATGTGATTTCCAGGTGAGTCTTTTATCTAGTGTAAGTCCGAGGTAATCAACGGTAATCAACCGAGGTAATCAACCAGGGGACAGGATACCTGTTGAGTTTAATCTGGGGGGGGGGGTGGAGTTCTTTTTTTAGTAAAAACAACCGACTTTGATTTATTTGGGTTAATTTTTATTTTCCAAATATCTAGCCATTTTTCAATAGCCATGATATGTTCGGAGATGTGGGCATGAATTTTCCACATTTTTGTGCTGGACGCCAGTACAGCAGTGTCATCTGCAAACAAACAGAGCATAGTGTTGGGATGCTGAGCAATATCGTTGACGTAGATGTTAAATAAAAACGGACCCAGCAGGGATCCCTGTGGGACGCCTGCAAGAATGGGTCTGTTTTGGGAACAACTTTTTCCGACTCTAACACAGAAAGTTCTTTTAGATAGGTAGTTATCTATAAGGAAAACCAGATAGGGGGGGGGGGGAAATTGAATTTAATTAGTTTAAATATCAAGCCTTTATGCCAAACTCTATCAAAAGCTTTTTCTACGTCAATGAATATTCCTCCCGTCGATTTTTTGTTGGCAAAACCTTAAGATATTTTCTCCACCACCCTGAGTAGTTGGTGGGTAGTCGAAAGCTTTCTCCGAAATGCAAACTACTGAGGGATGATTATTTGGTTCATCTCATCACAATTTAGTAACTTTTGAAGAATTGCTTTTTCAGTTATTTTTGCAAGGGACGGCAGTAGGGAAATAGGCCTGTAGCTCCACGGCTGCTGCTTGCACTTGCCCTGTTTGTGGAGCGGTATGATCACTGCCCTCTTCCAGCTATCAGGAATAAGGCCAGTTTTTATAATTCCATTTATAATCTCCGTTAGATAGCAAATTGCTCTGATTGGTAACTGTTTAATAATTTTATTGGTAATTAAATCATGACCAGGGCTCTTTTTTGGCTTAAGATTTTTAATGGTCATTTCAATTTCAGATGCCGGTATTTCAACAGGGAGTTCGTGAATATAATTTTTATTATAAAAATTCAAAAATTGCATTGTTGATAGTATTATCAGTTAGCGGTTTATTAATGTTATTTGGTTGAAATTGCTTTTCTAGACTGATTGTCAGACATTCTGCCTTTTCAAAGTCCGTTAGAGCGACTTTCACACCATCTATAAGGGGGGGAATACACTCTTTGGTTTTTTTCCGCTTGTTAATTGCTCTCCAGAAGGATTCATCCTCCACATTGAGGCTTCTTAAATAATTGCTATAGGATTTTTGGTTAAAATCAGTAATATTATTTTTGATTTGTCGTTTTAATGAGTTAATTTGATTTTTAATAAACGGGCATCTGGTGCGATTATGGATCTTCCTCAATTTATTACGGTTTTTGATAAGGTTAATTATGTTGTCAGGAAGATAGTTTATAGACTGTTTAGATTTAAAGAATTTATTAGACTCTTATGAACTATTAATTATGGAAGTTAGATTTGAGTCACTATTGTCGATTAAAAGTGGAGTTTTGATAGACTTGAATGCAGAGTCCTGAATTAGTTTATTCACTTTTTCTTTAAATTTATTCTAATTATTACAAATTTTTGGAGGTCATATTAAAAAGCTACAAACCCTCCAAAACCAAACCCTCAGTCACCATGGTACTTCAGAAATGAAGCTATCATGCGTGACATTTGTATTACTAACCTCTCTAGTTACTTCTTTCAGATTAGCCTCAAGTTTTACAGGAATCTTCTGGACATTGAGAATGATGAAATAGCAAAGATTCCGATCTATAATATTTTCAACGCGGCAAACAAGAATAGACCCAGAACAGTTCTCAGGCTAAAGACAAACACCTAGGATAACAAACACAAACAAAAGCGAGACGAGTCGGACAACAACATGAACACCAGTTCGTACATTCACTTTTCTTAGAAAATTAATTATATTTATTTTTTATTAAATTTATGTTTTTGCTTTCTTTCTTTTTTTTTTTTTTTTTTTTTCTTCCTTCTTTTCTCTTCTTCCTATTCACTCAGGTATAAGATAAACCATGACTAATTAATTCTTGCAATTTCAGATTTATTAATCATTTGTTTAGTTTCCAGGAACACTTATCCTACAGGAGATTGAACTTCGGTTCTGGAGCTCCAAACACCCACATACCGTCTCGACCTTCTCAAGTCGCATGCAAGATGTCGTGCAGCTCGGAGCTCTCTGATTTCAAGAAAGGTATAATAATAGGGTATCACAAAAGTGGCCGATCCTTAAGTGACATATTTAGTGATCTGAGGTACCCAAAATCGACAGTGGCCCATGTCATTAAGAAGTGGAAGGTGAGTGGGGATTGTTGGAATGTGCCTAGAGTCGGCAGACCAACGTAACTGGAAGATAGAGATAGACGAGGGCTGTCCAAAGAAATTTGGAAGAATCGCAACCAACCAATGGCCCTCATCTGCGAGAAGTTTCAACTGTCAATTCGGAATATATAATAATTTATTCTTGAATTAATAATTGAAAATTGTTTTGACTGCATTTTTATATTTATTAGAGCTTTCTGTCAAACTTATTTTAATGCTCTTTTTGTAATTTATATTAATTTAATGCTATCTTAAAGGAAACACAATTTTTGTATTGAAAATATTTTAAATTTTAATATAATTTGTGATATTGAAACATTAATTGATGAAATATAAATAGAGCGACTCAATATTTTACTTACCTTGTGATTTATATTTTTATTACAACTTTTATAATGGTATGTTATTTTTTTATAGTTTAATTTGTTTTATAAAAATAAATTCTGTGAGTAAATTTTATAGGTAAAAATTTAATTTTTCAATTTATTCATGGTTACACTTTTAAAAAATATCACTAATCAAATGTTATTTTGATATTTTTGGGATATACATTCGGGAGCCCATGACTCCCAACGCTGATTTAAAAAAAAAAAATTTGGAAACCTTTCTAGGAATATACCTAATAATATCCCAAATTTTCACGGTGATTGTATGTATGGTTTTTGAAAATATCGACTACAGACAAACATTCACTTTTATATATAGATAAAAAAAGTAAATACAATAGTTCTCTAAAACAGAATTATTTAAAGCAGAAAATATTTGAATTAGAGGAATCGGCAGTAATTTAGAATACAAAAATCATTATGGATTGATGGCCAGACGAACTTTCATCAGATAGAAACACTGCATTGTGTAAGATTGGTGATCATGTTTTATCATACAATACAATGGTACTCAAAAACACACAGACTTACTTTAAAGCAGAAAAGATTTGATTCAGTTGTAATGTTTTGAATAAGTTCAATGAGGGACTCAGAGCTGCAAAGATTTGAATCCGAATTGAATGAATCAAACTACACACAAGAAAAAATTTTCAGATTTTTTTCAATTTGTTCACGTGACATTTTTATTTATTTTGAAAATCAAATAAAATTTTAAAATATAAGTTTTTGAAAATAAAAAGAAATGAAGAAAGGTAACTATTTTGAAGAAATAACTACACTGAAAGAAAGAAACAAATTTGTATTAAAGGTTTTGCACTTTAATAATACAAATATGTCATATAGAACATTATTCTAAAGTAAATGACTTCATGACAAGAGGAAACCAGCATTGATTTAAGAGAAATACTCTAATCGGCTTCGAAACTTGCAAAATAAATATACACAATAATAAAAATCATAATAATAAAATTGGTAGAAAAATACATGTGCAATTTTGATTTTCATGAGCATCATGAAAAGGGCTAAAATAATATGAGTTATAATGAATATATAATTTTTTTATTCATTGTTGGACAAAAACTATATATCTTACAGTTTTATGTCATGTAATTTCTAATGGTCTATTGATCAATTTTAGTGAGATGATAAAGTCGGTCTGAAAATACACGTGCACCGTTACTTATTTGATTTTCGTCCATTCCGCCGAAGAGGCTAAAATCAAATGAGTGCTAATGTGCATGCAATTTTTTGATTGATGGACAAAAATTATTGATACATGGATCGTTACCTATTCATTTTGTATGATTTTCAATAGTGTATTGAGCAATTTCAATGAGATGATACAGTCAATCTGAAAATACACATACACCGGAAATCATTTGATTTGTGTCCACATGGCAGATGGGGCATGGACTACAGTTACAGAACAGCACCTATTTATTTTGCAAATTTATTATTCGTTAATTCTGGATGGTTATCAAAGTAAAATGGCACCCATGACATATTCAAGGTTCAGTACATGTTCAAAGTAGGCTGTATCGCTCTATTAAAATAAGCATTACGAATGTTTGAATTATAATATTTTCGACACTTTGTTAAGTTTAATATATTTATTAGTAACTCAAAATATTAAATGCAAAATTCTTATAACGTCTTGTTATAAGAATGCTACATTTTGATTTCAAATAAATTCATATTTATCTTCTCGTGTTTTTATTGTAATTCAGATAAATTTCTGTTTTCATTTGTGCCAGGAAAATAACACTAATGAAACTTAGCGTTTTTGTATACCTGTTGACTTCATTCTATTTTAAATTATAAAAATGTTTTTCTCTCTAGGACTAAAATACGTTCACGCGATTTCAGAATTTTGAGATTGAAAATTCTACATGTGCTATATCTAAGCATTTTAACTTGTAAAATAAACTACTCTATAATAACGTTCTCCTTTTAATAAGCCACAAAAAAAAAAAGTACTTTAAAAAGCAAAAATTAAGTTTTAAATTCTTATTGTCTACTACAAAGTCCTAATGCTAGTGAATTTTTAAAATCTTTGCGTATATGAAACTGGAAATAAAAAAAATGTAATTTTTTAACATTTATAATAAATTACATTCAACAATACTCGTAAGATATGATTGTCATAAGCTATCTATATTCTAAAATTATATATGGGTGTATTTGTTTTCATCCAGAAGTTCCAGACAAGAATACAATTTGATAGCAATTCTAAAAATCTGAATATCGGTGTAATGCTTCAGTTTTACATAAAACATTGGTAAAAATGACTTAAGAAGTCTGCCATAGAGCTATTGTTTTTACAATAATTTGCATTCATTGAATAAAATATACTCTAATTTTAAAAACACTAACATTTAATAATGCATTTCCATCACGAGTTGATTCATTTTACCTTTCCAATTTATATTCAATACCATTTATTTAATTATTAAATAATTTGTTATGAAATAAATAACATTATTTAAACTTTTTATTTATAAAGTCAATATTTGGCTTTACTGGGGCCTAGTGATAAACCATAGCTTTTCCAGCCATTGTTGAACAACGGGAGACGGATGTTGCACCACACGTCTGTTGGAGTGGGTGCTTAGGAGTTTACTGTTTCTCAGTTGCGACAAGCGAATATGGTCTATTGTATATGAAATATCTCTCGAAAGTACATGCGGGGGACATTAAATTGCCGAACAATAAACGCAGACTATGTAGTTACTTTTCTTTGCTTTTCTTACAGTTCATAATTTGTAATTGAATCATTCGTTTTAAAGTTTGAAAATTTGCTTCGTTATAGAAAGGAAATGCCTAACAATGATAATTTTTGACAAAAATTAAATGATAATTCATTCAGTATGGTTTTTTATAATAATTTATTCCACTTCATTTGTTTAAGCAAAGATTATTTTACATGCTAAGTTCGTCAAAAAATAAAACACAAAAAGAAATATCAAAGAATATGAAATGGCAGTTTCATCAAAAAATGTTAATATCTGTACATAAAAAAAAAAATTAAAAAAAATAATAGTATTGTTTTTCTATTGAAAAATATAGTAGGGGATTTTTATTTTTTCAAAATGAATTATTTAAAATAACTTAAAGTAGTATTCCTGAGAAATTTATAACTTCTGACTTATATAAAATTATGAATAGAATATAAAAATATGTAACTGAGTTTCTTTTAACTTAAATTTATTTAAAAAAAATAATAATTTCTTGTGAAATTTTCAGTCTTGAAATTATTGTAATATATGATTTTGTAAATTATATGACATCATTTCGCCATCTGAGAACTATTGTAAGAATTTTTCGAAATTTAATTTTTTTTTTTTTTAGCGAACGAATTTGAGCAAAAAAACTATTTCCTGATATTAATAGTATTTAAATCGCGAAAACACAGTAAGAAAGTAAGTTTTCTAATTTAAAAATAATTACGGCGACTCGAAAAAATTTTCTTTAAATATTGAAAAATGTAATAAATTACTTCCAAACACAATTGTTCCAGATTTCATGAATTGGGAGAAAATTATAGATAGTTTAATGAGCATTTAATGCACTATTCAATATATTTGTCAATGCATTTGTTTTGCGTAATAAAATATCTTATCTGACGTCCTGCTCTCTAAACCTTTCTTTCGTCGATAGAGGAAAGTTCGAAATTTCGTCTAGTTTCTTTATCAAGACTATCTAGAACAATATTAGTCAGCATTATCCCTGAAAGCTCATCTAGTTCATATCCTAAAGTTTTGAAGGACCTTAAATTTTTATTAATATTTTCGGTTTAAGCTCTTAATTCTTTAGCTGATTCATGCTGAATTTCATTTATGTACATGATTGAACGAACATGAAAATCTTCAAGCAAACATTTATTTTCATATCGTTCTGTTAAAGCTGTCATTAGAGATTCAAAGGTTTAAGATATACTTTCTAAGAGTTTAGTATCTCCTTTTAACGTGGATCTTAAAAAGCATGATTTTTGTGAATTTGTTAAAGTTGTATTATTTGTTATTAAATCATTAAGTTGATTTTTTAAGATAGAGAAATCTTCACAGTATCCCCTAAAAACGGAAAGAACTAAAGGGAGTGTTTGTGGCTTCATTGTAACATTAGAAGCAGCATTTGAATTATTTTCATAAGAATTTATAGTGCTTTCATTTTCTGAAATAAGTAATTTTCTAAGGCTTACATAAATTTTTTTCAAGTCGTCCTTCAGTATTATTTAGCTCAGCTGCAAAACCCTTTTACGACACTTCTCCAAGTTCCAAAAATTTATAACGCAAGGTCGCATTCGTGGCTGGAGACACCTGGGAGAGAGAATGATGAACAGCTGCCTTATGCAACACTACACTGGATCTGATCGGGTATTATGATGTAAGGTAAAATTAGATATCACTTTCGCACTCCTCTAGTTATGATTACCGGTATTTTAAGCAGCCAGCGTTATGATTTTAGCAGGAACTACACTTCATAGAAGTCTATAAATTTAATCATTTGATACTTGGTCAACATGTTATCTGTAAAATAAATTTTGTTGTGATATCTCTTGTCTTTTTGGTGTTGGAATATGGCTGGAGAGCAGTGTATGAATGCTGGCTACGTCCGTGAAATCTAATAGATGTCATTAACTTCCTACAAAGGTTGTCCTGTATTTTCATAAAATACAAACATACCTAGATATTAAAAATGAATTAATGACAAAGCAAGAAAAAAGTTACTTTTCAGAAATTTCTTCCGCAATTTCAATTGTTACCATGGACCAAACATGTTAGATATGAGTAATATACATTAAAAATAAATATATAAACAGTGTTATTACCAAAGAGCATTTATTTTCAAAAATGTGTTCTGCAGTATTCAGAATCCTACTTTATTCAGAAAAGATTTAATTTTAATTAAAAAATATTCCAATTTCAAACATTAGAAAATTACACCATTGAAAAACGAAGAAAAGCTTTTCCTTCCAATTTCTGTGTAAATATCTGGGACCTAAGTCTATTATACAGATTATCCCCACTTTTGTAGCGATGAGTTAACCTTTAGCTTTTTACAAAACCAGTTGTATTTTTTTTTTTTTTTTTTGGTCCATATGTTGAGGAGGCGAGGTATCCAGCTTTTCGCCGTTGACCTCTATCATAATATCTTGTAGAGCATATAAAGTTGACTTTGAGTCTACCTAGGTTGAATTGATAAATAACACAGTAAAGACCACCAAATGGGAAGTACTCCCGGGATACAATTGCATGGTGATGGAATGATAGGAAACAAATTATAAGAGATAGAAGCATTCAAAAGTTTACAATGCATTTTAGAAAAATAACAACAAAAAAAATTTTTTTTTTTTTTTTTTTTTTTACAATTAGAATATAAAAGTAATACAATGATACAAACAAGTATTTACAATGGAATCGCGCAGAAGGTTCCTGCATTTTAGCAAAAAAAAAAAACAGAGTTCATTTAATTTTTTGTTTATTAATTTATTTTTATTTTATTAATTGTGGCTAGGTCCACGAGGTGGTGGCATTTACAAATTCACAAAAAGAGTAAATTGAAGAATTAAATAAGAAGGTGGAGAAAAGTGAAAAATTTAGAATTTAGGGGAAAGCCTCAGTACGGATCTAGGCCTGTGGAAGTTTTTAAGGTCGTATGGGCTGTAATTGTCCAGGGCTTGGATTTCAATATTGCCAATGTTTTGTAATTTATCATAGAATCTGAAAGCCAAATATTTAATGTATTGTGTGACTGTTGGAAAGGCTAAGTTTTTACGAATTTGTTCGTTCCTGAAGTAATATTCAGCATTTGTAATGACCCGAAGGATTTTATTCTGCTGTGATTCTAGCAAATTTAGTTGTGTTATGCATGCCCCTCCCCAGATAGGAGCAGCATAAGTGATAATAGGCCTAAGGAAGGATTTATATAATAAGATTTTATTTTTTAGGGATAATCGCGAGTTACGGGCTAAAAGTGGATACAATGTGTGAACTGCTGCGGTA
>JAPDSC010164562.1:0-12573 GCA_026290005.1 Latrodectus geometricus
AACATTATTTTATTTTTCATAAACTTTTAATTATAATGAAACATGAATATATTGCTGAAGAAAAATAAAATTTTTGTAATTGTTGTGATGATTTTTGTCATTGGTGTACTAGGTGCGATTGCTTTTTTATATTGTCTTTAATTAAAAATACAGTTTGCTTTATTTCATTTAATAGAGTATAATAGATTGTCAAACTATGCTATGATGAAATTCTTTAATGAAAGATCTTATTTTAGATATGAAATCAATAATTTTATTCATTAGTATTTATAAGTTTTCAAAGGCTCTAAAAACACCAACATAAGTTTTGAATTAGATTAGCTACTTTGTAAACATTTTGGACATAATTTTTGTGACACAGTTTTAATATAAAATAACAAGCATTTATACATGTATTTTCTTAAGATTAGATACATGTAATTTCTTAAGATTTTGATACATATAATGCTAATATTTTAAAACTAGTAGACACAAATTCCTATTATATGCACCAAATTATTTTCAAATAAAAATATTAGCATGCTTATTATGCTAAAAATTTTAATCGATAAAAATATACTAACTACATTAAATCACAACATAGTAATCACAAAAACATTACAAATGTTTTGAAAAATTATCTAAAAATTATGGAGGGATTTTGATTTCAATATAATAAAGTCATCTAAAATGTGCATGTTCAGTATTTATATTGCATTAAATTGAAACAAACTAGGCAAATGGAACTAGAAAAATTGAAATCGTAAGTTCATAGAACAAAATTATCATTTCTATATAACAATGAATAAGAAAACAATGCAACTTATTTCTTATATTCTTAATTGAGGACGGAATAAGTAATAGGATTGTCACTTTTTTGGAAAACAAAATCAAGTTCATAAAATTTAAAAGAATTATACAATACACCATTATATTTTAACTCCTAAATTTAGTTGATTTATAAGTATTTTCAATTTGTAATTTTAAGACCTCATTCAGCAGATTAGATAATAAAAAATTCATTATATACTTTTACCATGATTATAATTTAATTTAGTTTATATGTCGCTCCTTTGTAAAATTACAATTTTTATATTTTTGTTTATTTATTTCATGAATGTTAATATGAAATGCTTAGGGTCAGTGTAGATTCCAACCCAATTAGATTAAGACAAATGAAGTTGAACAATTGAATGGAAAAATTTATACTTTTACACAAATGTTAGTGGGTGTTACAAACATTTTCGACTGAAATATTTCAATTTTTCTTAGCCTATTGAATAGAGGAAAGTGTTCATCATAAATTTTAACTTTGTAATAATTTTGTTCATATATATCTATGTTTTACAACATTACTATTTTATACATTGATTCAGAAAAGTGACTTCCTATATTTTCGGAGAATGTATATTTAAAACTATTAAAGGTAAAATAAAGAAAACTATTGAAAAGTATGAATAAATAGTCCTTTTAAACAGTAAAATTTTAATGAAATTTCCAATAATTTGACATGTTTAGTGTATATAATTGATAAAATTAAGACGATTGTACTAGTGTATCAAGTAATGAAAATATTTCAATATAGAAGCAACTTCTTTTCTGAGAAGATAAAAAATAATACACACAAATCTTTCTTATTTAAATTATAGTTTATTAAATATTTTTTTGAATTACTACTAATAATACATATTATATATAATAGTAACTTTGATATTTTCATTCACTATACTTCTCCCAATCGAAAAATGCAGTACATTTGATGGTAGTATTCTAATATGTAAAAATTGAGGAATTTGAAATCTTAATATTCATAACAAAATTCGAAATTATTTTTACATTTCCTTAACACTCAAAACAAGCAGAGCTGTTTAAGAATAGCTGAATTATTTAGTTATGATAATAGTATTTTATATAGTTTTTGATTTTCTTTTTATTAATTATTCACGTATATTATTTTAAGTAACTTAAGCCAAAATTTTTTAATATTATAAAGCCTTGAAATAAAACAAAACGTGTTTTATTGTTTAAAATTTAAAAATTAGTTAATGTTGATGAATGAATTATTAAACTTAATGAATATCTCGTATTTCATTTATCGGAAGTATATATATTTCTAAGATAAACTGTCACAAAAACAAAACAAAATACTTAAGCATTGAAATACTCAACATTCTAAGTCAGAAAATTTAGATATTCTTTCACTCAATAATTTCCATAAATATTTCTTTCGTCTGCTTTATAACACAGGTACTTTAAGTCTCAAATAACACGAAAATGTACTTATGAAATTTAAGCTGAAACTTTTACTCAGAATTCAAAAAGATGAACAAAAATATTACATCCAAGTGAAGATTTAAGGAAACAAAATAAAAACAAAATAAGTGAAACTTAGAACAAGGAGCTTAAGGGAATTGAAAGAAAAGATGAAAATGAAAAATGTAAATAGAATTTATAAAACACTAGGTATGTTAAATATATTTTGAATTTAAATAAATTTGACATTTTTCTCACCTAAAATATAAAATGCATGTGAAATAATTCATTTTCATTTGATTAATATTTTATTCCTATATTATAACTAAATATTTATAGATGGCTGCAAGTTTGGTAACTATACATTAAATATCTATCATTCTTTAAAATAACTTTTCAGATTCTAATCTTCCAAATACTATATAATATCACAAATACTATATAATATCACATCATTTATTTAGTATAATTTTATTATATTTATTTAGTTATGTTTTATTTATTACATTTGAAATAATTTTTTCTGACGATAATCTTATTACTTTTTTCCGATTATTATTCTGCGATATTTAACAATAGGAATTTATAACAGAATTCAAGATGCAAAATAATTTCTGCTACGCACTTTCCTAGAACAATCACAAATAAATTCAATTTTATGATTTAAATATCATCAATTGATTAGTTAAAAAAATTTATCTGAAACTATAAGATGTATCGTGCAACATATATTTAAACAAATTTTACCCTGTTTATTTATAAAACTATACATATATGCATAACCACTTTAAAATAATTTCCAGTTTTTTTAATATTGAAAGTATAGATCATATCAATATGAGGTAGTTTCACTTATTAGTTCTACATTTTTGTCCATGCTTTTTATTAGTTCTATTCTTTTTGTCAAAAGTGTTTAAATATTATATTTTATAGATTTTCAAAGAAGTAGTTTCCGTAGTTTTAGAAATTTCTAATATTTTAAGGTATTTATGAAAAAATAATTCCAGTTTTGAAGGATATCAGTAAAGAACTATGGAGGATCTGAATAGTACTTACGCGAGTAACAAATCACTCGTGAGCAATCCATCTATTTAGATATGTATCATTATGTTGCTGCATAATACAAAGGAAGATAGGACATGTACAAATGGTCATATAAAAATAGCACATATACAACTAAACTAACACAGTTTAAATCATAAAGATTTTAATAAATTCCTTTCACAGAATGTTGTTTTCCATTCTTTACTTTATAATATTTTTTCTCACTTGATGCTCACTTTATTTATTTGGATTGACACACTTTACTTGAAAATAATTCAGAGACACATGGATAAGAACTCCAAAAAAATTTTATACTCTCCTCAAAAACAAAAGAAAAAAATCCATATCAAGAAACTTTCATACCTTGAATATAATCTCCTTATTTAAGTAAATTTCTGAAAAATCACGAAGTTTGTTAACCATTTATTGCCAATTTTGTCTTAAAATATTGTCTCAATCGAGTGTTTAATATTTCAAACTACAGTGATTAGGACATTGAGAGTTATGCTTTTATTCTACTGGTTTGATTTTTTTGAAATTACGTTTATGAACATTTATTGATTCCATTATTGTGAATTATTTAATGGATTTATTTAATGGGAATATTTAAATTCTTGATTTACATGAAATGCATAGTTTATGCGTAAGTATAATATGTACATTGGTTGTCTAAATATACATATATACTTTTACATAGTATATAAAGTAGTAAATGTAATATAAATTACAATAAATACAACACTAGAAAGTCTGCAGAATCAATAAAATACGAAACTAATTGATATATATTATTGGCAATATCTTTTTCCTGTTTGTACTATATAGTTAATATGTTAATATTAACTCTTGCCTTTGATTTTTATATATTGTTTTTCAAGTTATATCTTACTCTGTTATATAATTATATATTGGTTTCTTTAGTTGTGTTTTCAAAGATGAAGAAGTTTCGAATTTTTATCCTAGAGTTTTTAAAAACAGATTAATTTTTAAGAAAATAACGGTACACACATTTTTTACACCTTAAATTAATTGAATATATTCAACATAACTGAAATTTTTTTACAACTTGTTCTCAGCTTTAACATATTTTTAAAGGCAATGAAGATTTTAAAATGATTTAAATTATATCAATATTTGTGAAGAAACAATTCAATCTAAAAATTATATGAAATACATTTTTATATATAATTTACCTCTTATCAATTATTTATATTTGCAATTCTTTCATTATAAAACTTCTAGAGGAAAATATAATATTGAATTATGATATACGTTATGATTAATACTTTAAATAATAAAATAAGTGTTGTATGTAAAATAATTATTGTAATTTCTTTCTTATCTTAATATTTCAAACTTGTATACTGAATACTTTAAATACTGAAATG
The DNA here is from genome assembly GCA_026290005.1 of Latrodectus geometricus. NCBI lineage: Eukaryota > Metazoa > Arthropoda > Arachnida > Araneae > Theridiidae > Latrodectus > Latrodectus geometricus. Next base: position 4,665 of record JAPDSC010164562.1, read on the forward strand.
AGTGTTGTATGTAAAATATAATTATAGTATAAATTCTATAATTTCCTTCGTATCTTAATATTTCAAACTTAGATTTATTACAAAAAAAAATATTTTTTTAAAATTTATTTTGATTCAGTAACGTCATCAATACATATAATTTAAACAAAAGCAGTAAGAAAAGAAAAGTAAATGATAAAAAGCATTTTTATAATATTGTATTTTATTTATCATTAGTTTTATAGATTTATTAATATTTATTTATCATTCAATACCAAAAGAAAATCACTAATACCAGATAATATTTCTTGACGATATTTGGAAATAATATTACAACGAAAAATACTATATTTTTGGCTCTGTAATTTAAATAAGAAACGTTCTAAATTAAGCCATCTATGCCTCATTTATCGACTGATTTTCTATTTTTGTAATTACGCGCTTTCAAGGTCACAGTGAAAGCGAAACAGTTAAAAAAATTGTATGATAATGGAGACATTTTTCATTCAAAATTGGCAATTAATCTTCTTGACAGCAATCAATTTGTGGGGAAATTGATAACAATTCTATTATCACTAAGTCCATCTTGCACGAAATTCACGTTTTATTAAATTATACATTTTATTATTAAATTACAATTACTAATTCCTATCTTTCTCTACATTATTAAACATTTACACATGCACATTTACATGCAATCTTATTTAATTTATCACAAAAAATGTATTAGAGTGGTAGCAGTTTTATACGTATACATAACTTTTTTATAATTTCTGAGACTATTGACTATTAATTTTAAAGAATAAAAGGTGCACAGTAGCAAAAACAATCAGGATTATAATTTTCAATTTGTTTTAATTTTATAAAAAGAATGCTATCATAAAAAATATTATAAAATTTAAAATGTGAGAATACACCCAAATTTACATTTATTCTTGCTTTTCTTGAAATTTGTAATTTATTTGAATGTCAAATAAGTTCATAATATTGAATTAGTTCCTCTGTTAACTTTTATTTTTGCCATTTTATCTATATTTTAAATACGACATAGACAAAATAAGTATGATTATATTTTTTTCCTCAACTCTCTAAAAGAATGATATAATTTCTCTCATAAGGAGTGGCATGAGATTCAAATGATGATATATAAGTTTGAATTATATTTAATTATATTTAACTGTGCAGATTTAAACTTCCTTTATTAACCACTAGTCATTTTTCATTCTGTCATTCAAGCCCAAAATATTATTCACAGGCAATTTCTCCTCTGATTATTGACATCAATATTAATTGAATAAATACGTTTCTTTTAGATCCTTAAGAACTAAGTGGCTATTATATAACAAATGTCCCCAAATGAAGAATGGGTTAAAATATTTTTGCTAAACAAATTTTAGCCTCATATAATCATTTGTAATATATTTGATAATTTTCTAGACTTTAAATATACATTTTACTATATTAACTAATATTTTATAAATAATAAAACCTCTTTTTCGGAAGACTTTTGTATAATATGTTTTTAAAATTCAAGTTCGCATGATTTTATTTATTCTATAAAATAATCATATTTATTTTGACATCTATAACAATATCTGAAAACACTTTCCCATTATCATTTCAAATGAATATGAATTAGTTAAACTACATATTCCATTAATATTTTTTTGTTAATATGGATTTGTATTATATTTTTAATTATGTTTTGTAAATATTTTATTTTAAATCCATTTGCGCTTGTGATAAAACACTCGAAATAATAGTTCCCCGGATGTATTGAAAATATTCATTTTTTATGAATATCTGATTTATAATAAAATACGATGATTAGAATTTATTTAAAATAATTTAGTTGATTCTTAAAAAATAAACAATGTTAACATTCATTAGCCTGAACTACATTTAATACAAGTATAGTTTCTAGTATATTAAGCACGTATCTTTTTTTTAATTTTTTTTAAATATTTTTATAATTTATTTAGAAATTGAAGTCAAGATACACTTACTTTGAATTTCAATGATTGTTATTAATTTCAAAAATTATTTCCGAAACGTCTCAGTTATTCATTATTGTCCCATATATTGATTTATTTTCATGCTATATTATAAATATTTATGCAAAGTAAGTTTATTTTCTCTTTTTAAGTAACATAAAATTGAATTTATATACTGAATAATTTTTCAGAGATTTAATGTATAATAATTTCAATGGAAATTTATTATTTGAAATGATGTGAAAATTTCTTAGATTACAATAATTCAAAGTAAAATTGGAAATTTTATAACTTTTAGAAAAAAAAAGTAATATATTTTGTTTTACTTTATAATCCTGAATGCAATGTTTAGTTTTGATCATAAAAATAGATATCAGTTTAGCAGAAATGGGCTGTTTCTTGAGTTTTAAAAGCATTCTCCATCAAATTTAGGTCAGACGAGATTGATTGCTACTTTCATGCTGTTTATTGTCTCAGCTTCAAGCAAGATCTCCATAAAACGAAATATAACAGACGTTTCTTTAACATGCCTTGAAGGAAAAGAACAATCAATTGATCCAGGGCAAAGCACGATCACTGTTTTAAAAGTTTGACTTTAGGTGATTAAATTACTATTTCGAATGCTCTTTACATTGGAATGAGTGTTAGTCAAAAATATGAAATCTATGTCTCTTTCTCATCTAATATTCTATATTTGTATTATCATTTCTCAATTTAGTATAAAACTTTTGTATTAAATTATCTTAGACGATATGTTACTTGTCATAAATTAGTGTTAAACTGTTCTTATCTTTTACATTGAATTTGTTTCATATGTTTCGGCGAATTTTTCTATGAATGTGGTTACAGTTGATTATAAAAGTTTTTACCTTAAAATTATAAGTTTCCATTCTTCTAGTTCTATAGAAATATTTGTAAGAATTTAATGTATGACTAAACTTCTTCAGGTTAATCCATGTTAAACTATATTAAATATTTCTAATCTTTTTTATAGCAAATTATGAAACAATGCCACTAACAAATTGTAGGACATTAGTTTCACACATATTTAATTTTGTGTGCTTCTCAATATTTTCTTATGACATATACTACTAAATATACAAAATACATTATCAATAACACAGTTCTCATTTGTCAAAACAATATAAATGCTTAAGAAATTTCAATATTTCTTTCAATTGAAATTTAAAATACATCTTGATCTATTTCAAAACGTAAACACAGCTCATTCAATTTTACTTACCATATAAGATTTCTGTACAATAGTCCACTGTTTAAATTTAAAGGGATGTGAACAAATTCCTTTAATACACTGTCATATGTAATACCAATAAATAATGCATAGAATTTTAGAAAAATTGATATAAAAATAGGGACCGTTTAAATGATGTCATTTATCAAAAAATAAATTATCACATTGGCAAAATATGCAGAATATAATCAACAAAATGTAACACCACACCTCAAGATTTGTAAGCAGACACTCTGAGAGGACAGTGAATCAATTAATGTGCCAGTGAGTGATCAGCATGCTCATTTATCTTCATATTCATTTATCATCAGTTCAATGATTACAATCTGATTTTAGAGCCACATTTCTTACAACTAAGTTATAGAAGGATTATTATCTTAAGCTGTACAAGTATGCCTAATAGAACTTGATATTGTACTCATTAATGTTATTATTTATTGATTAAATGAAATTGTGTTAGGCATAAAAAAACTTACATCATGATAATAAAAATGCGAACAGTGGTCTTAAATACTCTAAAAAAGAATGTGTAGCTCCATTTTATATGTTTTCCATTTTTGTTAATAAAACGAATTCTCAATTTATTATTAAAATGAAAATAATTGCTCATATGAATATATAGACCCAAACAATAAGGGAACAGCAAACTCTAGTTTTTCAGATGATTATATGAGTCAGGTACATTATATGTGCCAATATTTTCAATTTCTTTGTCTACTTTTCTCTAGGTCTATTTTAATATATCTTCCTTCTCTAGTCCTTTTGAAACAGAACACGTAGGCTGTGAACTAAATATACATATGTTCGATACAAACATTGGAGAAAATTTGTATATCAACACTATGAGGTTAATTTTTATTGTTTCGGAACTCTGTTTCTTAAATGCACCAGGAAGTATTTAGAATTTCTAATGCCAATATTAAAGTGAGAAATATTTAAATTTAAGTAGTAGTATAAGCTTTTAGAAAGGCTATTCAGATTAATTGTTATCTGATTATTATAAGATGTTTCTGCATTCGTGGAACCAATGGGACAACACTATCATATTTAATATATTTGTTTTGAAATTGAAAAAGACAATATTCTAATTATTTTTTCATGATGCTATTCTTTTCAAATGTTAACATACTTTTAGAGTGAATTAAAGTTTCTCTTTCAAAATCTTGCGCAAAAAATAATTTCTTTTCAAATGAATTCTCCTGTCATCGAAAAAATTGTTCCTTTTAAATTGCTATATTTGATTAAATAGGCTTAGAAGAGATGTGACAAGGATGAACAAAATAATATGATAAGGTGAAACAAAATATTTAGCTCTACTATCTCAATATTTTACAGTGACGAAAACCACCCCATAACGAGCCTTGAACACTACTGTGTATTTTTATTTGTTAGATATTTCGTTGATTACACAAGCTAAATCTTTCATTTCGGTAACTTAGCATCAATGGCTATGAACAGTATGTCTTCAAAGATTTTTTAGTCAACCATTGTGAAACAAGTGTGGAAAATATTGATGTATTCATAGCTATCAAAGTGTCTGAATGTCAAAAGAATTTTATGAGGCTCCCACAGTTTCCTTAATGATGGATCATGTTATACGCATAGAAAGACTTGAGCTTTTACATCAATTCGTATTTCATATATTCATCTATCTAATCCAAATTCTATCACACTGATCACATAAATGCAAGTTTCAATAAAAATGCCAGGCAATATCAGCCTATACATAAGTCTATGATCTGATTTTTCAAAAATAAATGTTCGTTTACTAGAATTGCCTTTGATGATATAGTCCAGATGTCTTTTTAATTATAAGAATCTTGTAGAAATTTAGTAGTAGGATGTAGTGAAGGATGTGCTCCAACATACTATGTATCTTAAGCAATAACTTCTGGGTTTTTCACTATTTATACCCATTTATCGTGTGTTATACTCTCATCAGACCAACTTGCATTTTGAATAATTTGCATAACATGTTCCACAACGAAATTAGACTATTTATACATTCACACGTTCTTGATGTTGCATTTTTAATTTCATGCTATATATCATAATTTTGTTAAATTAAAAGGATGTAAAGTTTAGAAAAACAAGGAATTGATATAATTTAAAATACTTGTATCTCATTTTACTTGTGTTAAACAGTGAATTCTTTACTGTGAAAATTAAAATAAATACTCTTTAAAAACGGTTTTAGATAATCTACTGCAATTTAAAATGCTTATACTTCATAACAGTAAATTTTTTCTTACTCTAAATTCATATTTTTGTTATTTTATTCAAAGTAGATACTAGTTTCTTCTAATTACAGTAATCTGGTAATTCAACTTCATGTAATAATACTTATTTGAAATATTCGAACAATTATGGTTTTAATACCTATAAGGTAAAAATTTAGTATAAAATTAAGTGCTCCATAATTTCTGGAAATAATATTTTATATCCTGTTATGTGTTGTATTCTGTTATGCCCTTTCATGATATTAACTATATATTTTGAATAATTGCTAATTTTTTTTATTATTTATAAAATTAATTTATAGATAATACAAAAGAATTTATTAATTTTCTTTGTAAATTAAGCTAAAGTACAAGATTTAAATTCTCCGTTTTAAACTTACTGTTAAGGATTTGCATACTAATTACGAATGTTATCCTTTCATTTATCGTTTTAAGATGGACTTTCTAGTGAGTATTTTAAACTCTTTTTAACAGATCTCATTTTGAGATAAAATTCTTCATCTCGTTAAGTATATTCCTAATATAATTTTAAATATTAAATTAAAATTTTTCTAAGGTGTTGATTTTGTTCTTGTTTATAAAAAATTTATTCTTATACTAAATACTTTCTGAGAAAAATATCTATGTTAATCACTTTAATCAAACAAAATAATATAAATAAATCATTAATAGATATCGTAGCTTAAAATACAATAATTAAGAAATATTTGCTAATTTTAATAAGTCTGGATATATATATCTTTAGTTTTTAAAATTATTAAATCAAATTATGATAATCACTAAAAAATTATGAATCTAATAAATTTTATTATTTTATTAAAAAATATTAAAATTATACACAATTACATAAGAAATTGCTTTTTTATTTTGTCCATGTATGTGAAATGTAAAATAATAACACATAAAAACTAAAATTGGTTAGTCACTAATTAAGAAATCGATAAAAATATGTTTTTGCTGAATATAAAATACCTTATTCATATTATAATAAATCAAGTGAGCAGAGCTTTTTCTCTTCATTTTACTGTTATAAAATAAAATAAATTACCACAAAGAGATCAAAAGCTATATTTTAACTCAACACGTTATACACGAAACAAGATTCAACAACTAAGTACCGTTATCGTGTTACTAGGTCGTTTGATGGTTATTTCTTTTTTTCTTTAACTTTCTCAATAACAGAAGAACGTGATACAGAGTAGCAAGTTGAATGCTCACTAGAGAGCTTGGAGATGTGAACAGAAAGTTTCCATCAAAAATAAATCAGAGGCAGAAAAGCAGAAAAAAAGTGAATGAGTTTCAGTCAAGTTCTGAATAAAGTACTCAAACGTATATGTGAATAAAAAGAATTGGAGAAGAGGAAATTTTTTGCTGTGATTTTATTTTTAAAACAATAAGAACTATATTAAAAGTCGGTGTATTTAGTATATATTTTAATTTAAAGTTTTTGTATTTATAATTAGATGTGTGAATTGTAAATGGGAAGCTAAAATTGCACTTAATTATAACTATGTTTCCTACACAACAAATAGTGTTGTAAATTATCAAGCATTGAATACGTGTTTAACATAAGACATTGACTGCGATAATCTATTAGTTTGGGGAAAAGTTATCCATTATTTTTTCGGTAGACGTCTGTAGTGATCGCTATCTCGTGAGGTATCTATCAAACAATTTGAGATTTATGCTCGTTGGAAAGGTGACATTTGACACTAAAATATCCTCTTGCGGTTTTTTGTTTGATGAATTCAGTTATGAGTACAAGGTTTTGAAAATAGAAGACAGCAAACAGAAAATTCGATACATTTTAGTTTTTCTTTTATAATGGCGAAAATGCTAACCAGGTGGCTAAAATTGTGAAAGGTGTTTATCTTCTTATATATGTCTGTAACAACCAGTTACGCACAATTTTGGTTTCGTTGATTCCGTTTGGGTATTTGGATGCTAAAGATGCACTTTGCATGGATACAACATCGTCGAAAGTGTCTATAAAATATCAAAAATTATCAAACTTGACAGCATGTCAGCAGTTGTAGCTTCGCACAAGACCTAAAAATCTACATGAAAACTGTTTTAAAACTTTTTACAAAGCTAATCTGAAAGAAGTTACAAAAAGTTCACGTAAAAATAATGGATTTCTTTTTCCCCAACCTAATATATACAAAAAATCAATGATTCGAATAAATTTCAGAGAATGAACTAAAAGTTATTTTTTAATAATTACTATTGTGTATACAAAATGGGAAAAACTTTTCAATTTGATTTGCAATGTTTATATCACAATACTGAGGCATAATATTGGAAGAGACAGTTACGTTTAGCAATACAAAATTTTAAGAATGATTTGAAAAGTTAGCTTTAATACATTGAAATGATAAAGAAAACCATAAAGTGAACTATGTTGTGGTTAAACTCGGCATATATATGAGTAACACCGAGCTAAC
>JAPDSC010164566.1:0-20391 GCA_026290005.1 Latrodectus geometricus
CCTTCATCAAGAGAATACCATTCTCTATCTAAACGTTTTATTTCTTCTTCCCATTCCTGCTTCTCTTCCTCTGATGACCAAGGAATATTTTCATCTCTAACTGATGTCCGTGGCGTTGCTCCAGAACGTTTCTTATCACGCACCCACTCATTGTACTTATAAGCAGGAGTTGGATACGGAGACTCATCTGTTTTGCTACGGTAACTACGTTCACTTCTTCTGTCTGAAGAATGTCTTGGAGAAGGTAAGTCCCATGAAGATTTATAGTTTGGAGTTGTGTCATCTTCATCCCAACCAGATCTAGATGGTGAGTCTCTCGGATGAATTCGTGGTGAAGGTGGTTCATCGCGATAAGAAGCTTCTTCTTCTCTTCTAGAACTGCCTCTGTATGATCGTTCACTATCCTTATAGGACCTTTCACTTCTTTTACGATCTGAATCTCTATATTCTTCTTTCCCCTCTTTATGACGTTTATGTTTTGAAGATATATATAAACCGCGCTCTCTTTCTCGTTTCTGCCTACTGTATAAACGTTTTAAATACTCATCATTTACTCCACCAGTATGTGTAGGAGTTTCCTCTTGAGAAGATCTATACTTTCTCTTGTGATAATCTTCCCTGTTTTCAATATCAGTATATTTTTTCCTAGAAGAAATTCTTTCAGATTCTTCTGACAATTTCTCCTTACGTTTTTGTTCAGCCAGAACATCTAATCCCAAAAGAGACTTCTTTGGGGCAGGAACTTTAAACAAACCATCATCACTTGATTTTTTCTTGATTATCAGTCCACCAACCTCATTACTACTCCCTTCAAGTCTATGTAAAGATGGAGAGCTACTCATCTTAACAGCTTTTACTACTCCAACAGGTCAAACCTAAAAAATAACATGAAGTTGAAAAAAATTTTATTGTTAAACAAATTTTTGACCATACCAATTCACTCAAACTTAATACAAAATATAAAAATTACTTTTAAAATTAAATATAAATTCATAGGCAGGATTTTTATTTATTTATTTTTTTTAAGTCAAAAAAATGAAGCAATTGGTGAATAATTAATCCTTATGATAAATAAACTTAAAAACTTTGTAAAATTACCAAGACATCAACAAAATACATTTTAAAAAATAACTGAATTAACAATAACAAATTACAGGTAAAAAAAATTACTATTGTTGAAAACGCTTTTTTTTTTTTTTACTTAAAACTAATTTTTTGCAGCAAAGGATTTTTATTAAAAGATGAAATAAATAGGTTTAAAGAACAACTTTTTTTTATTTTAAAAATGAATAATTTATACTTATATTGATGAAACAGCCTTATTTAAGATTAAATAATCATTGTTTATACAATATAATGTTTAAAATCAAACAATAATCTGAAAAAGTTCACTATCTAAAATTTTGTTTATAAAAAGTTTAATCAATGATAAGTTAAGTTAAAATTGAATTAATTCCAAAATAAGGTATCTTTTTCTGTGATTTTAATAATAATTCAATGTTTCATTTTTAATTTAAGAAAATGAATTTAAAATTTTTTTAATTAAAAATGATTTTCACAAAACATCTAAATTATTTACTTTTAGTTAATTCTTAAAAAAAATTTTTTTTTTTTGTCATTTTATTGATTACTTTAATTTATTTATCACTGCATAATAATCAAAGCAATATAATTTTATATTGCTTTCATTTATTTTCTAAAGCTTAATATTTTATTTCATTTGAAATAATACTTGGATGCAAAAGATAAAGTATATACTTTAAGTTCTTTTTAAGTATATTTATGAAAATAACAAACTCTTTTCATAAAAAACATTTTGATTTTATTTATTTTGCTATTTTTAAAAATATTTTAGTGATGAGGTCAAAGATGAAAAAGATTTTTGCTAAATTATTCTAGTAGCTCCGCTTTTCTAAAAAAAATTTTAAAAAAAAAATAAAGTTTTTTTTTAATATTAATTTTTTTAATCATAATCTTTGATGAGAAAGGATGGGGCTGATATCAATAAAACTCCCTAGACTAGGTACAGGGAAGTATGAAGGTACAACAACATCCATGATAGATTAAAGAAGAGAAAAACATTGTGAGTATCATTTTCTTTTGTTCAAATAAAGGAATTCATTTACAATGCAAACAGAAATTTCAAAAATTTTAGCCAACTAATACAATTTTAAAAGTCTAGTGGTATTAATTCAAGATTAGATTCAACCAAGATACTAACACAAGGATACTTTAACATAAAGACAAATAAGATTAATTTACAGCAAAAGAAAAATATTTTCATAAGACTTTGAAAAAAAATAAATAAATAAAATAAAATAAAATAATAAATAATAATAATATTAATGAGTTTGCCTATTGATAAGAAAAAATGAAAATTGTATTTGCCCAATTTTTTGCCTTGTGGAAATTTTATTGAGTAACAAAAATATCTTGAATCTAAGAACAAAGAAGATACCAGAAGAATGAGAGATTCTCTTCTGGTATATTCATTGTTCTTACAATGAAGAGATGTTGAAATATAACATAATATTAATTGCATTGCATGAAATGGCAAAATAAAATTGGTAAACCTGATTATACTCTAATATCGAATACAAAAGAGTAAAATATGTTACAATTTGGCAGAGGTTTTAATCCAATATGTAGCTATAAATGAAAGAAAATGAAATTAAAAGAAAGGTTTAAAACATCAGTATTTTAATACATACACTAACAGAAGATGGAAATGTAGTTTTTTATTAAATATTTTGAAACCATTTTAATCCAAAACTTATTAGGAAATAGCTTAAATCGTAAAATATGATATAAAAATAATAATGAGCAACTTTAATGCAAAAACAAATATTAGGAAAAAGTTATTTAAGCTGTCATAGTAAAATTTACAATACATGAAGAAACAAATGAAATGTTCGGACCATTCACAAAAATAAAATGCACATTAAAATTACAATATACCAACATAAAAATATACATTTGAATACATAAGAAATACCAGAAACCATAGAAACAAAACAAAATCATGTCTCGAAAGGACTAAATATTTTTCATTAATTTTTCATACAAAATCTTGCAGAAGACTTAACTGAAATTCTAATCCTTATTTAGTTATATAAAAAAATAAGGGATATAGATAACTATCATGAAGAATGAATAATTATTAAAACAATAAAAATATCTGTAAATAAAAGCATTTAGATTATGCTTCAAAAGATTACAATATAATTCTAACTACCATCCTTTTTATATAAAAACTATATATCATGGTAATAAAAGATTGATTCAGTGAAATAGTAAATACCTTAAATTTTTGTAAAAAGCATAAAAAGCCAAATACCACAGGTTTTTAATGATGCTAAATTGTAAGAGCCTGAATAATTGGAGCCACTGTGATTGAAATAACCCAGCTTTTAGGTACTTTTAAAGATAATGTGTCTAAAGTCTTAACAACCTACACTTAATAGGTCAAGATGAGCTTGGCAAAGCAAAATAGAAGACAAGAGAAACAGATGAGAGAAAAATTGGCAAATATAAAGTAAATTGTAATGTCTTAAACAAAAAACAATTGCAACCAAAGTGACCACAGAGCATAATCAACATTTAGTTCTCCAGTGTCAGTAATTACAGTTGGAAGGTACCTCCATAAGAGGAACATTTACAGAAGAGCAGCAATTTTAAAGCCACTTATCATAGATATTAATGCAATATATTGTCAGCCGTAGTGTTACAATCACAAAACTTGGTTGATTTGTAAGCAAAAAACAATTATATAGTCAAACAAATTATCTTTAACACATTTAACTGGGTAGGTGAAGTTTGGAGGACAATTACACAAAATGTATGATAGTCATTATCTCCTTCAAACTGTCAAGCACAGGGCAGAATTTGTCATGTCATGAAACCAAGTTATGATTTTCTAGTGGTTTTATTATAACTCTAAAAGGAAGAATTCCTGGGCAGAAGCACAAAGACTAGGTATGTGTTACATTTCAAATTTTATTTTGTACACTGGAGTAAATTAACTTAAAGAAATTATAAAAAGCAAATATACAACACTTGGTACTTATGTATTATTCCATCAACTATATCTGCAAATAAAATATATGTCATTTAAAGATGCAATCTAGTGCCATATAAATTGCAAATAAAGTTTTTATCTATTTATTAAAAAGAAGATTTTAGTAAACTGTTTTACATTTCGTCATATTAACAAAAAATTAAAATTTGGAAAATTTGATAACATAATTTTATGGTGAAAAAGGTCAGCTGGATAACACACAAGTACCCAACACTTTAATAAGACCAATAACTATTTATGGATCTGGAATCAGGGTGATTTTAAACAAAGGTGAAAAATGTTAAGGAATTTTGAATATAGAATTATCAGACAAATTTATAGATCCCTTGAAGTAATAATACATAAAGATAAAGATGTGATCATGAGACAGAAAAATTAATTATGAAGAGAGATATAAGATTATCAAAGTTAAAAGCATGAATGGGACATATAGAAAGAATGAAGGAAATAAATAAATCACAGAAAGCAATAAAAGCAAATGACATTCTCCTATATTATATAATAAATAATAATAACGATACACCTGAGTATTGCTAAAAATATTATTTTCTTCATAATGAAGAAAAATAGTATTTACAGTAATAAGAATAGAAGTAAGAAAAGTTAAATTATATTCAGCATGAGTCATGTACATATTTATTTATAGCTAATGAATATACAGAAGAAAGTAATTAATTTTAAAAAAAAATACAATTTTATTCATTGAATATTGTATGAATTGCTTTAGAAATAGTATTAATATAAGGTAATCTAGAATATTTCTAAGCTATATACTTAATTTAGTTTCTTTGAAAATATATACACTCTTTTTTGAAAAAAATATGCTAAATTGATGCACTTATTTTGCTTTTTTATTGCAAGTACTACTTACCCAAATACATAATTAATAATGAATTACTAATTGATTATACAATGAAAAGATTACTGATCTTCAATTGAATGAATAATGTATATTTGCAGTTTTTTTTCAATATCACAAATTTGTAAAATTTGTGCAAGAGTAAAAATCTATATATTATTAAGATATGAAGAATTCTTTTGCAAATTTTTTAATAAAAAAATAAAAATTATTTAAAAAAATTTCCTCATATCTAATAAATAAACTCAAACTTGTCATTAAATTTTTATCAATTTATTATGTATCATTCCCTTTAATATTGGTAATTTTTGATGGGCCAGGAATATTAGTCTTCCTTTGTATAAAATTATATAAAAATTTCTAAATTTTTTTATACTTTTATTTGGTGTTTGTGCACCAATTTTCAAGTGACTGAAGCTAGGATACAATAATTTTTGCTCTTTTGTGTGATTGTGATATTTTCCCAAAATAATTTTATTTTTGTATTTGTATACTAATTTTTTAATGAATTTAGCTAGGATATGAGTTATTACTCTTCTGGAGGATTGTAATAATTTAGCAATATTTTTTTCCCTTTCCATATGAGATTAAAAAATTAAACTAAAATTGAATAAAAAGTATCATAGATACAAATTTTAAAAAAATCTAGTTTTTTGGGGTAGAGTGAGGTGGGAAATGATTTCATGATGTTTTTGTAACTTACCACTTTTATCTTCAGAATGTAAAATTTCTGCTATTTTTTCCATTATTTTTATATAATTTCATTTTCTTTTTACTGTATTTATCATTTTTATTCTAAATATAATATTTTTCAAGTTTTTATCAAGTAAATGTTTTTCAAATTTGTATACTTTTCTTGCCAATGGTTGAAGTCATTGGTTGTCATGTTACAATAAAAAGACAACATTAAAAATATAGTTTTTTGTAAAAGATTAAGAAACTGAGTATAAAAAATGAAATTAAAAATCCCTTTCCATAGTGAGATATTATTTTTGAGAATCAATTGAAATTTACAAACTAGAACTTGATGAATGAACTAAAATGATCTATAATGTATATGTTGATTAAAACAATTCCAAGAAAAATATTTGGTTTACTTGGTTAATTGCCCAACCTATAGAAAACAATTTATAAAAAACAAAATTGTCCAAAAAAAGTTTTTTTAGAACAAATGCAGCATTGAATATATTTTACTACAATACTGGTTTCATTATAGATTGTTCCTTTAGCAAAAACTTTATTTTTGGGCATAATAGAGTAGAATAGCATCATGGAATGAGAAAATTTTTAAATAGATTGTTGAAAAGCTGATAAATGGAATAAATTGTATGATGCCAACTATAAAGACTTCCTTGTAAGCCCTAAATTTATAAATCAGAATATCTATCATTTGTGCATAACTTCTATCTTTAATGGGAATTTACATATTAATGCCAATTATCATCACAGCCAATTTTGCAATTAACCATGGTACTATAAATAATTACTTTTCAACTAAACACAAAAGAATCTTTTCATGTTATTGCATTCTTTCTTTATGATACATAGGGCTGATTTTCTTTCGTTAATTCAGTTTTGCAGTAAAATTGGCTGTAGTAGTGCTAATAAGTAAATACCTTTTAATGTAACACCTGAATGATAGAGCATCTGTTAGGCAGAATATGAGGCGATAAATATCATAAATACACAAATCAAAATAATTTTGATTCATATTTTTATGAGTTCATTCAGTAATGAGTAATATAATGAGCATAAAAATTGATGTAGAGTATTTTCTTGTCGCTGCTGAACGTGATAAAAAAATTCCAAGTATCACAAAAAATTAAGAATTATTAGGTACATTTATGGTACCAGTATATTTTTAATTTGTTTCAATTAACAAAATTTCATATATGTTAAGTTTGTGAAAAAAAAAATCAATAATTACAAAAGAAACTGGGAAACTGAATAGCACCAACGATGTTTTAATATATCAATTTTCGTATACTACTCAAACTAAATTAAATATCAAGTGATTAAACTAGCATTTATGAACACAATAATTACAATAACATTCAAAATTCAAATATAAATAAAATAAATTACTAACATTTCAATTATATCATGATCAATCTTTGTACGATGCTCCTAAATAAATAATTTGCTGCAACATTTTAGTGATTTTCATTATTTTATACTTTAGATATTTGAAATTTCATAAGCAATTGAATTTGTCAACAAATAACCAATAAGTACAAAAATACAATCATAATTAGCTAAAAGACCAAAATTATAACGGATTAATAACGAATACGAATAAGTTTTACTCAAAAGTTTACAAAAAAATAAGAATGATTTCCTCTAAAAAGTTATAACAACAACACCAATCGATAATTTGCAGTTAATATAAAAATATTGCAATTACTAGTATTCAACAGATGAAAACAGAAATCATGAATAAATTTATTAACCATAAATACCTGTGTTAATTATGAGTAATCTGTGTAATATCTGTATAAACCTGAGACTCTTGAAAATAACTCATTACATCTTGCTTCCAACATTATTTGTTTACATTACAATAGTTACAGTAATTACGTTACAGTGACAGATAAATGAGCTCAGCCACCAATGAATAATTACCAACACAAATGCAAAATATATTTTTTTTTACATGACTAATATCCAAAAACTTTTTATTATAGCTGTAAATTCCTAATTTTGTTATTGAAAAATAAAATTTTTGTAAAATCATTCGTAAAATTTAGAAAATATTTTAATATTTAACTTTCAACATTGATAGAAAATGACGTATCATATCTTGATCTGCTTATTCTGCTTCTTAGCAACTCAAACAGGAAGTTGTCGTGCAATAGTAGTGTAGTTTCGCAAATCAAACAAGATAGTAGATTTGTAAGTATATATATGAGTTTCTTATCATTTTATAAAAATTGATTTCGTTGGGAAAATATGCTATTTGCGTCTAAATTTCTTAGATTAGCTGAACGAGGCACAAACTCGTTTGTAAAATCAAATTTTAAACAAATAACTGTCAACAAACAAGTTATGGCCAGTACTTCAAGTTATCAATACGAAACTCTCTCCGTAACTTCAGAACAGGACCATGTATTGCATGTAGAATTAAATCGTCCAGAATGTTTGAATGCAATGAATAAAATATTCTGGCATGAAATTTTAGATTGCTTTAGAAAAATAAAAGATGACAAAGATTGCCGTGTCGCTATTATTTCTGGAGCTGGGAAAATATTTTCTGCCGGCCTAGACTTCAATGATATGTTAGATATCACTTCGAAAGTTATGAGCAAAGAAGATATTGCTCGAAAAGCGAAATACTTGCAATCTACTATAGCACAGTATCAACAGTCATTTACAGCAATTGACGAATGTCAAAAACCTGTAATCGCTGCCGTTCATGGTGGTTGTATTGGAGGTGGTGCTAATCTTATATGTGCTTGTGATATTCGTTATTGCACCAAAGATGCTTACTTTGCCATCAAAGAAATAGACATTGGTCTTGCTGCTGATGTCGGAATTCTACAGAGACTTCCAAAAGCTATTGGAAATGATAGTTTGCTTAGAGAATATATATATAGCTGTGAGCCTATTGATTCACAAAGTGCCAAAGAGATAGGCATTGTCAGCAAAGTATTTCCTACTAAAGAAGATATGATGTCAGCTGCAAAACGTTTGGCCGGAGTAATAGCTGCGAAAAGTCCAGTTGCTGTTCAAGGTACAAAGATTTCTTTAAATTACTCTAGAGATCATTCTGTTAAAGAAGGACTTGAATTCATGACATATTGGAACATGACAATGCTTCAAAGTGAAGATGTTCTGAAAGCTGCTGAAGCTACAATAACCAGAACAGGAAAAGTGCCTAAATTCTCCAAATTATAACTATCTAAGTTGTGAGATTTTCGATTGAAATGTATACTGTACATTGACTTCTATATTTTAAAGTTTAATATGGTTATATTGTGATTGATTATATATGAAAAATTTGTATATGTATGTATATTTAATATTGAAAAGCATTAAATTAGAAATCATTTCTCAATATATAAAAACTTTTTAGTTTATTTTTATACAAAAAATGAACTGTGTACAATTGTTAAATATTTTCAATATACTTATTTGTTATAGAATCTCAACATAATAAGTAACTATTTTAATTTTATAATTGGAGACTTATAACTACTATTTTTATCTAATATATCTATGAAAAATCTAATTTTTTTACAAAATATAAAATATGTTTAATTTTCTTTTTACTTTTGTTTGTTTCTCTTTAATTTGGTGTGACTTATTTTTAATAAAATTTAGTGAATTCTTGAATCTGCCATTTTTTTTACTATTTGTCTTCACTAAAGGCAAAGTATACTGTCTAAGTACATTACAAAAATTTTGTTTCATGTTAGTTTAATATCTTTTGTAAATAAATTAGTAAAATTATTGAAATTTTATTTTGAAGTGTTCAAAGACTTATTTTTTTAAAAACTTCATTTATAAAATTTTAAGCACTTTTAATTATTTAAAAAAAATACAATATAGTATAAGATTTTTGATTTAAAATAAAATTATTTTAGTACAAAGTTTATTTTTAATTGACAAGTAAGTATAATTAATTCAATGTAGTCAAAATATTCCAAGGGTTAATTCCCAGTGAACGGTATGCAAATATAAAATGGTATGCATGTATACAATTATAATTAATTGTTTATAATATTGTATAAAATTATATTATTTCTATTAAATAATATTATATAATTATATTAATTGTATATTGTATAATTGTATAAAAATAGCATACCGTACACTAGGATACAGCCTATTCCAAGTATTATTTGTCTTGGTTCATCTGGTGTAACTGATCCTCAACAAATATGAATAAGCTGTGTAAATAAGTTGTCATGAAGAAAAATATGATCAGGAAATTGGAATAATTTACCAATATCAGTATATCTATCAAAGAAATTAGTTATTTTGAAGAATAATTTTTTCAATTGCATTGTTTTAGTTATGCAAGATTTAAAATTTCATATAAATTATTTAATTTTGCTAAGAATGTTTTTGATAGTTACATATATTTAAAAAAAATGAAAAGGCCAGATTTTTTTTTTTTAGCAAAATAAAAATATTATCCATCAATCATTTGTCCTAACTTCCATCCTGTTTATTTTAATAAAATAAAAATATTTTATTTAAGCATAAAAAAAATAATGATTTATTTGATATATCAAAACAATAGTTTTAAGATGCATGTTATTAAATTTATCTAATGAACACTTAAAATCAACTTTTGAGATATTTATTATATGTACATTTGTGGATTATTCAAGTATTCATAATTCTTTTATTCTTATTTAAATTTTGATTTATATGTACTATGGACTCAGAAAATTTGGGAAAAGAGCATTAACAATCAAGACAGACATTTGGTGAATTTTTCTGTGGAGCTGAGTGTGACATAAAATTTGGTCAGCAATTGTCATGGGTATACATTGGCACTTACTGAGCAATAGCAGTTATTTAAGAAATAAAACAAAATCTTATTTTTAAATTGCTAACTTTAACAATATGTAAGAATTGAATAAGCAAAGAAATGAGTGAATAAATTTTTCCAATATATATCGTAAATAAATAGAAATTTATGAAAATATACTTTATAAAGTGAGCTACCAGAAATTTTATAATTATGAAACGAACAAGATTTCTCAAACTGGTTCTCTTATAATGAAAATAACTGTTAATACAAATTTAAGAAATAAATTATAATTACAAAATAAACTTTAGATTTTCTAAATAAATAATTATCTTAAATAGAATTCCGTTTAATAACATATATTTAAGAAATGAATATATTTTAAATAAAATTTATAAATTGTTACTAAAATTAAAAAAAAAATTTTTCACATTTTATGTCATTCAAAAATATTTTTTTGCAGTAATAGTATGTTCTCCATGCAACTTAGGAAGTTTTGATAATTAACCAAAAGAATAAGAGTTCTGGAATACAAATTAATAATTATCAATAAAAAAAATAAAGCATACATTTAACGTATAGAATTTTGATAAAATAACAAAATTGATGATTACCCAACCTTAGCCTTCTAAAAAAATTTAATTCAGTAGCAGCTATTACAGTGGAAAAACTGAAACATTTAAATACAGTTCTAACTTTGTCAAAAATTATATGAATAAAATTCTTTCCTTTATATTTATTTTTTGATTTTATGCCAAGTAAACTACATAATAAAATCACAATGAGATATTGACTACCAAAAAAAATTTATAAATTTTTATTAACTAAATCCATACTGCATAGTTTTACAACCATCAACTTATATTTGACAGTTAATTGTATTCAAAAAATTTTTTTGGTTATAAAAAACTAAACTTAGTTATATTTATCTGCATATTACCTAGCCTGTGACTATAATCTTCCTTTGAGCAATTTTTTTTTCTTTTTTTTTTTTTTTTTTTTTTTCCTTTTTATTACATATTAGATTGGGCTCTTAAAAATAAACAATAGTTGAAGGATTAAAAACATTTGTTTAATATTTGATTATAACCTTATGTTTTTCTTGTAGAATTGTTTTCTACAGTAACCTACTAATTTATAAAGATTAATCTTGCATAGCAGAATTAAAAATATTTGTGTGGTGTGTTATTGAAGTAATGAATTGGAATTAATTTTCATATGAAATTTCTCCCTCTTCTGATTATAGCTTGAGTTAGACTTAGTTTTACTATATTGCAATTAAATATATAAAAAGTATAACCCCCAATAGAAATAATTAGAAATTAAAAATATATATATTGGAAAAAATGCATAGAAAACCTATAAATCCAAGATTCAAATTGGACTGTGAAATTGTTTGCAATATTGATAATAGTTTTTTGTTTTCAATTAACTTTTAAAAAACTCTGAAACATAAAATGACTTAACAAAACATTAACATTTGTGTAATTTTATCTTGCATATATTCTTTACAGTAAAAGTTTGTATTTCTATATGTATTTAAAAAGTTTGTATTTCTGTATGTATTTAATTTGTGATAGCTAAAAACGCTGACTGAGAAGTAAAAAATTTTCTTTCATGGATGTTTTAAAAGTTCTTTTTTTTATGTAAGTAATTGAAAATATTTTGTTCAAGAGGATTCAACTACATGATCTAGTAAGAATAACAAAATATGCTGTATGATAATTTGATGTTTATTTTCCTGCCAGAAATAAAATTTTCTTATCTATATACAAATCAGATATTAGAAAAGGGAATGCAAAATTTTTAGTCAAAAATTCACTTACTTATCCTCAACATTTAATTTGGATACTAAAGCATGTACGTATATTTTGTCTTTGTGAGAAGCAACAACAAAACACTAACAACTCCAATTTTATAATTCTTTATTATTATTATTATATCAAGCATGTCTCTGAATTTCTCTTCATTTGATACAATTAAGAATAATATTGTCTTTAAAACCACAATTTATTTGTTAAAACATAAATTAATGTTGTTTAAAATAAATATTTTTATTTTTAAATTGGAGCTTTATTCTACTTGTGGGTTGGAACTCTATTCTACCTAACTTTATTCATAGTAAAAATCAATGAATATAAAAACTTCAAAGTTGAGGAAATGTTTTGAATTTAAATTCTGCATTTGAGAGATCAATATCCTTACTGAATTATTTAAAAAAATCATTTCTTAAGTTCATTTAGTGAGTATTGCTTTCTGTGTTTTCAATTACCTATTAAATTTAAACTTTGCAAACTGCTATCAACACTAAGAATGGTTGTGTTACCGAAGTTTGTATTCAGTTTGGTATATTAGTTTTTTAAAATAAAAATGTCTAAATTTGGGCATATTGTAGCAACATCCTAAAATTAACCAGTTCCTTCATAATTTTTAAGTTTGAGGAAAGTTATGCCAGTTTAAGTGTTTTTACCATTTGATTAAACTTGATGAAATACAATAGTAAACAATTTCAATGTGCTTAATTGTAAGTTATTCTGTTTTTATCAAGCAATGTTTATAATAAATCATTGTTTACATTTCACTATTATTTATAATTCATATATGTTCATTGAAAAAAATTGGCTTTGAATTTTTATACAAAGGCAGAGCCATTTAATAACTTTATTTTTAAAATTTCAGTATTTATAAAAGATGTTTGCAGCATTTCAAAATATTGTAAATTGATTTTGAAAATATGAATGAGCAATTCTACAAGGTAAAAGCTATGACTTTATATCATCTATTTTTTTTTTTTTTTTTTTTTTTTTTTTTTTTTTTTTAAGATTTTTGTCGATTAAGAATTTAATAATTTAAAAAAATTAGTAATAAGTAATATGTAGACTGTCTGTAATTATTCATGTATTGTTTTTGTTGTTCTTGAATACAAGAACAACATTTTTAACAAGAACAACATTAAGAAATTTTTATTAAATAATTAATAAAAATAGAAAGAATAAAAGTTCACAAAGTTACCATTAGAACACATTTAGTAGGTTACGATCTCTTTATCTTTCAGATTCAAAATAGATTATTAATAGCATTATTTCAATGCATTAAAAGAATGGTATCATATAATTTGAATTTTCCATCAGACCCATATTCTCAAACGTAAACTTCAAAACTTTACATCAAAAAGAAATATTATATACTTTAACAAATAAATGTAATACATTCATTTGTTAAAGTATTTAATATTTCATTGTTGATGTGAAGTTTTGAAGTTTATTCTTCAAATTATTATATACTTATATACAAATTATTATATACTTTAACAAATAAATGTAATACATTCATTTGTTAAAGTATATAGGTAATATTTCTAATCAGTTATATAATACGTAACTGAAAAAGTATTTTTTCGTTGAAAAAAATCTATATTTACATAATAAAATTACAGAAAGCACAGCTTAATTACATATCAACCAATAATGAGTGAGGAAAAGATAAATTATTTTCTTATATAAAGACTATTTCTAAACTATTCCAGGATATTTTTCCCCCAAACTGAATTATTTTAATTTTGGAAAAGCATTTCCTTAAATCATTTTTTTGAGGAATGTTACATCAATATAAAGAAACAGCAAATGAATTTCATCAAAAGTCTTGATTTGGTATAATAACCATATTTCTTTGCCGAAAATAATTAAAATATATTGACATTAAATCTAGGATTACGTTTTCAATATTAACAAAGCTAATTATTATCACTCATCAAAGATAAATTTTTAATGTTATCGATTTTGATTTTTATTACAAGGAAAAATTTTAAAATTTCTTAATGGGAACTGAATAAAAATTTGCATGCCATTTAAAACTTTTACTCAAAGTTAGAAAAATGTAGCAAGATAATATTTAGAGCATACTATAGGAATTTTATTTCAAAAATATTTTTAGCATGTTTTAATAAAAATGTGTACAGTGTTTTTATTATTGATAAAAATTCTGATAAGTTGATAAATACTGAACGCAGTATATTTTAATTCCTAATAAATAATGCCTAAAAATCTACCGTTGGCAGTTTCATCCATTAATTTTTCATAGGATTATATGAAATAAAATTTCTTTTCTCCTTAAAATTTTATTTCATAAATATTTAAGTTAATTTATTCAATACTTAGAACTTGATTTTTAATACCTTTATAAATTATATATAATCTTAACATACCAGTATTTTTAATAGATTTTATGAAATCTAAAATTTGACTATCAAAGTAATTATAATTATTAATATAATTATAAATGATTCAATATGAGAGATAAATTAATTATCCGAATTATTACTCTATTTTAATTTACCTAACATTAAAAATATTATTGTTTTGATAAGAGAATTTTATAATTTAATACAGCAAAAAAAAAAGAAACGTAAATTTATAACACAATAACTTTATAATAAATTTTCGGTACTATTCCATTATAACCTCGCAGTCGATCATTAGAGCGATTGGTTTCCGTTAGAAATAAATTTTGACGTTTAAATAAATTTATTATTCAATAATAATTATTTAGTTTATAAAATGTTTGTACAATTTTTTAGTAGTTTCTAAAAATGTAAACCTTTTTAAACAATACGCGACGCAAATATTTACGACAGTAATTGCAATTTTTTTCTTTAACTTTACGATGATTATTGTACTAGGGTATTAAGAATTGTACTAAATTTTATAGTATATTAAAGAGAGATTTTAAAAGTATAGATGTTTATTGATATATTAAAATAAGTGGATAAAATATATGTATTCTTTCTGAAGTATTCTCAATTTTCGCCCAATTTTTCGTATTTGCATAAGTTTTTTAAAAATCAAATTTAAAGAAATAGTAAAAAAAAGAAAATTTTTTTTCTACACCTAGATAAAAAAGCTTGTTTTGTAAATTAAAAAGGGAACACAAAACCTCATTTTCTTTCTTACTGACAGTAATTTTATTTAACATCAAAACATGATTGAATAATTAAATAATCTAGCATATCTGTCCGAGAAGATCAATTGATGGGGATAACAAATGATGGCGGACTTCTTAACTTGATAGCTCAGGGCAAAATTTCAATACTTCCAAGATATCGAATTGATGATACATCTCACGTACAGCTCAAACCTTTCTAAAACTTTTCTTTTCTTGGTCTAATTTACATCTTTTTCGGTCTCTATCTCACTTTTTAAATAAACAAAAGATAAATAATGTGGAGAAGGCGTATGACAAGTTTTTTGTCCCTACGCTTACCTGACGATCTTAAATTGAAGTTTAGCTGGTAAATTTGAGAAAAAAGCACATTTAATAAGAGAATTTATTTTATTGAATTAGATCTTACTATTCTATCATAAAATTTTTTTTTTCGTTGGTTATATGTATATATGAAAAGTACCTTTAATATAGAGTAGGATCCATTGAGTAGCAATGCAGTGATGCCCTCAATTATGCGGTATATTAATTGTATAGAAAGTACGAAATTGCTCATCCAAAGAAGTTGAGAGCAACTACACATCGTCCTAGAGCGTCCAAACATGCTCGATTGGGTTAAGTTCCGATGATCAAGCTGCTCACAGCTTGTGCTCAATTATTTTCTCTCAAGATAAGCTTGCACTATGCAAGCCCTGTGTGGTTTGGCATAGTGCATCCTATCACGAGCACGAAAGCATCACCTATTGCCCCGTCGTAAGAGTGCAGATAAGCATTCAAGATGTCATCTCTATAAGAGTGAGCGTTAACATTTCCACGGTAAAAGACATGGATGTCTGTGCGTCCTCCCAAAGAGATACCAACCCAAACACAGACGATTGATTCATATGCCACCGTTTCACGGATGTTTGAATGACGAAAACAAATTCCACGCTCTCTCTATTTAGAAATGTCCCCATTATCCCTTTTGAGACTCAGCCTAGACTCATCTCTAAAGAGAACATCCCTTAATTAATCACACGTTAGTGGACATTAAGTCGTGTTATTAAAAAAAAAATCTGATAGTTGTATTTAAATAATCGAAATGAGTTTGTGTATTATTATATCTAGGATGTCCTTCAGAAGGTTTTCAGAAATAATCTCAATGCATGGTCTTATAGAATCCTTGGTATAATTTCCTAAAATATAGCTTCAGACATAAATCGAGCTTATCTGACATCATCTTGGAGAACTTCTTTTTGCTCGTGAAAGCTTACATAATATTAAAATATTTACCAGTTTTTCTGTCATTTGAATGTGTATTAGAATTATTAATTTTTTTAATTTATTTTACAAAAAAATGTAAATTAATAGATTACCTTTGAATAATCAGAGTCATTAAAGCAGGAGCAATTTTATACAGCGTTCGATTATAACAAGAAAAAATATTATTCATACGCATTTTATTTTATGAATAACATAAATATTAGTATATATATGCAAAATTATTAATAGTATTTGTATACCGTGTGCAAAACTAATAAAAACTGTGTAAAACATTTTTATTAATATTTCAGTGTGAATATGATAATAATTTAATAAATAATGAATTGTAATTTTTTATTTACATAATCTCATTTAATAATCAGAAAATAAAAAAACACTTACTCACAATTGTTCATGGAAGAATTAAGTTAATAATTGAAATGTAGTGTGTTGCACTTTGATATTTACCAATGATTGCAACAAAAAATCCCAAGAATGAAGTGATTTAAAATTTTGAGGTATTATAATCTATTTGCATATAAAATGTATTCAGAATGTTTAATCACAACTTAAATGCTGGATTTTTTCCCCTTCTATAAATACTATATTTATTTCAAGTTTTTTCTTGTTAATATGTTAATTTATAATTCAGTTAAAAATTACATTGATAACTATATATATATATATATATATATATATGTGTGTGTGTGTGTGTGTGTGTGTGTGTGTGTGTGTATTTGAATTAAAATAATTAAATAAAATTTTTGTTATATACAGCCTATTTAATACAATTCTAAATTTACGGATATTTTCTTATTCTATCCATATCTGTTGGTACATACCACTCCCACTACATTTAAAATTCACAAATATTTACACTGATGGTCATTATATATGAAAGACCCTGAAGGAAGGATGCAAATGACATAAATTCACAAATATTTACTCTGATGGCCATTATATATGAAAGACCCTGAAGGAAGGATGCAAATGACATGAAATTTACAACATACATTAGCGGTGGTGAGATATGCAAATGATTAGAATTTCAGTGCAGACTTTATGCAAATGATTAGAATTTCAGCGCATAAATGTCAAGCGCGCATGTGGCACCATTTCAAAGCTCTGTTTAAGGCTTGGAGATTTCGAGTTTAGCAATTGTGTTTTTCTTGTAATTTAAAAAAAAAACAAATCCTCACACGATCAATTATTTCTCGTAGAAAATAGCTATCATTTTTTTTTTTTATCTAGTATCCGAGTTCGGCAGAGGAAGTATAGTAGCTTACAAAGATCATGATTATCTTTCAGGGAAATCAATTATCGTATTGGACGAAATTAAACAAGTGTAATACGGAGGGATTGACATGTTCCATCGCATCTACTTTAATGCAACACTTCACGTGACATCAAGCAAATCGTTCGCATAGCAGTGACGAATCGCTCAGCCACATAACGAACCATATCACAGCACAATCAGTCTGTAACGCTTCATCACGTACCATTCGACGCCATTTCAGCAGAATGGTCTGTCTGCAAGACGCCC
Organism: Latrodectus geometricus; assembly: GCA_026290005.1. Taxonomy (NCBI): domain Eukaryota; kingdom Metazoa; phylum Arthropoda; class Arachnida; order Araneae; family Theridiidae; genus Latrodectus; species Latrodectus geometricus. The sequence goes on from JAPDSC010164566.1 coordinate 18,140, forward strand.
ATTGCTTCGTCTACCCTTGACACAAAATCACAGAAATAAGTCTTCGCCGCCAATGGTACAATGAAACAATGTTTGAACTGCAGAATCGAATGAAATTGTCTTTGTTGACGAGTTACGCTTCTGTCAGCAACACCACGATAATTGGACAAAGTCTGGAGGCACCGTGGAGAAAGGATGATGAACAGCTGCGTTTTGCACCTCCACTCTGATCCTGTACTGATTATGGTATGGGATGGTATTGGATATAACTCTCGCACATCTCTAGGGCGCATTACTGATACTTAAAACAGCAAGCACTGTATCTCTGAGGTGTTGAATCCAGTTGTCTTTTCTTACATTCAGGGCTTACTTACAGCTATAGTTCAACAGAATAATGCGTGATTACACGTACCACGCATTGGCTAAGGGTTCTTCGTCAATCACCAGATTGAATTGCTTGCCCAGCCGGTTCACTCGCCGGATCTTTCGCCAATAGAAAACATGTAGTCCATGGTTGCCTAATAATTGAACCAGATTATGTCCTCAGCTGCCACACCAGATCAACTTTGGCAACTTGTGAAAGCTGCCTGATCTGCTGTACCTCCAGCACTCATTCAAAGTCTCTTTGAATCAATGCCGAGGCGTATGGCAGCGGTGATCTTCAACAATAGCGGATACTCTGTCTACTGATTTTGGTAGGAGCCACATTTCACTGAAGTCCATAAATTTAATCATTTGATACTTGGTCAACATGTTATCTACAAAATAAATTTTGTTGTTATATCTTTTGTCTTTCTTGTGATGCAATTTGTGTGGCCAGCAGTGTAAGTTAAACAAAGTTTTACAAAAATTATATATAAAATAAAAAAGTGAAAGAAAAATACTGTACTCGAGAGTATATTTTAATTTTCAATCTTACTATAATAGTACATTTAGTGTTTGTTACATTTTGAATTCCTTTAAAAGTATCATCAAAAAAACATTTGAATTTTACAAATATTTTTAAGTGCATGTAAAAAAATATTTTCTAAATGTGATTCTTTAAAGTCGGTGAACGTTGCAGAAAAATATACTTTACTAAAATAGGCTATTCTTCCATATTGTCTGTCTTATATAGTGAGAAATACATATTTATAGAAGGATGTTTTTTTTTTTATCATATTTAAAAAACTATTATTGGAAAAAAAATCATTTCAACAGCCAATCAGTATTTAAAATATCAAAAATTAAATATCAAAATCATTTCATTATTAATATGAATAGATTATAAAACAACATGACATAATATCATCGCGTCAATCTCAGCCCTTTCAATGAATCAAAGAATAGTTCCTCGACATTTGCATTAATTGGTCGAGGCACTACAATTCCTTGGGCAGTGATACCGCAGCCATTCTCCGGTCAAATGATATTTAACTTCACTGTTCCATGCACTTTTCCCATTCAGGGTCAGCTGAGTTTTTTTTTTAATCTACTTAAATTGTACGCCAAGCTTTGAATTGCTACAAAACATTTGTTTGATGGTTAAACATATTGGAAATTGTTAGAAATATGAAATGTTGATGCAACTGGGGGAAAAACTTAGATTTATATACATATGCAAAAACATTTAAAAGAAGCATTTATAAATTACTGAATATTATTTATTTATGAAGCACATTTAATACAATTCAAATTGAAAAAAAACGTATCATATTTGTTTTATCTTTACAAAAATAAAAAAAATAATAATATATGATTATAGTAATAGGTATTTTATACAAAAATATCTGAAGTACAATACCTATTAATTGAACAATTTTGTAATACCTTTTTCATCATAAATACCTTTCACATCAAAAATAATCATGAATTTAACAAACCATCTTTACAACGGCTAACAGATATATTTAATATTTGATTTTCATTTTATATTGCAAATTATTTTAAATTCTTTTAAAAGATATAAGCTTAGTTTTCAGTTTTTCATTACATTTGTCTTAAAAATCATGTTAAAATAAATGCTATTATAACGTCAAAGCCTTGTTTTGTTGGCTCTTCATCCAATGAGCTCAATGATTTCACCTATTTTGCCTGACATGCTAGTGAAGAAAGTGATTCGTTTCCCGGAGTTCAGCTGAGGTGTGAGGACTCATTCCTATCTATACACAGTTCAGTGGAGACTGCTTTATCATTCTTTCAAGCATTTTTTTAACAAAATTTTTGTTATGATGACTAATTTAGAGGAGATAAATGGCAACAACCGTCGTAAACTAAAGGATTGGATTTCTCGT
>JAPDSC010164566.1:25391-68957 GCA_026290005.1 Latrodectus geometricus
TCTTTATTTTATTTTTAATTTTATATTTTGTTTCTCAATTGTTTATCGTAAAGTAACATACACTTATAAAATTTCGTTTTCAAAATTATTTTTAAAGCAAATTAAGTTAATATTTGTTTTTAACATAATAGTATATTAAGAAATCAATTAAAAATTTTATGAAATTTCAAGTAATTTATTTGGGATGCATATATATATTCAATTATATATTCTTTAAAATGTAAGAAATGCAAAGCTATAGCTTTGTTTTATATTAACAATTGGTAAAATAATTAATCATATATGATTTTGCTTTATTAATAAAACATATACATGTATACATTTTGCAATAACATAAGTTGATAATATACACTTGTTCAATCTATAAATTTCTTGCACAATAGTGCAATATTACTGTATGCAATTCTTACAATTATTTTTCTTAGAATTTTCTGAATTACATTTTGTGTAGAATTTGTTTTCTGTTATGCTAAACAATGTTTAGTGTGGCTTAATATGCTATTTTAAATTGAATGTAATATTTGTAAAAACAATGAATAATAAATTGCTATGTTCAAACAATTTTCTTGATGTGTACTTTTTCATTGCAAGTGTATAACTATTTTTGAAAACAAATTATATGTTATATTTTTTATGTAAAAAATGCAAAATGCCTGGATTATTTTAATCTTTAGTTTTAGGTAACACAATATATTTTAAACAATATACACTTAACAAATATATTTTAAAGTGTGTAACTTAAAATCAAAAAATATTTTTTTAAAAACATTTTGAAATTTATTACATTTTTTAACTTTAACACTGCATTCAGGTGTCTAAAATGTTAGTAAAATTATATCCTATTTGCTTTTACTTAACTTTATTTTTAAAAACACATTGGTTCTTCTGTCATCCAAGTTAAGTAAGTTATATTTAGTAGTTTCTATTAGGATTTTTAAGAAATGTGTATAATAATATGTCACTGTTATTCTATGGAAACATGAATAACTATAGGATGAAAACTTGCTTCTATTTACTATTTATTATCGAAGCAAAATATTACACAAGTAATAGTAAATTTTTTCTAACGGTTACTATTTTTAGTTCATTTGTAATAAATAAAATATGATGATTTCAATTCAAAATGTTTACTTGTTGAAGAAAAATTTCGTAGGTGTATCGTCGATCCATAAATAGTGGGAAATAGTACTCAGTTAAATACCAATTCGTAACTCCTGTACTTAATTTTTGTTCATTTTGAATGATGAATAACTATTTCGTATAATTTTTTGAGTATACATTTTCTTGCGGTTTGGTTTTCTTATCATTCAGTGGTGATCTGTGTATAACGCAGGTATCAAAACCTAATCTTGCTACGATAATTATCCTATCTCGAAATGGGAATCAAACCCATGAGCTGCTGAATCAAAACCAAAGTGCTAGTCATTCGGATGCCAACCTTGCTGCTTCCTATAATCATTCTTTATTTAATTGGATAAAATTTACGATTTATTTTAGACAACTAATACTCGGCTCTACAATCCATACAGGATTTCGGCTTCCTCGCCAAACAGCTCCCTTTTTTATTTTTTTTTTCCGATCCTTGACTTTGATTTTTGATCTTCCAGCTTTTCAAATCCTCACACCATTCACATATCTCTTTCTGGGACGTTCAACCTTTCAGGTAAAATGTGAAGTTATGAAAATTATTGCTACGGAATATTATGAAAGATAAATCTGAGTCTATAATCTAGGAAATATTTTTCTAGGAATCATTTTCACTTCTAAGGAAAAACTATTTGTATCTTCTAAAATCTTTTATTTCAGAAAGTAATCTGACCATTTTTAAACAAATAGTTTTGCTGTAATGAATCTATATTTTATCAATGTGTTTCATATATTGCCCTTTATTCCCTTGTTCCATAGACTATCTAATCGAATTAGAGCACCCCCGGTATAGATGGGAGAGAATCTATGAATTGTTCAACAGAAGTTCAAAGCAGTAGTTATTTAGCTACTAGTTCGGTTGTTTGAACTTAGTATTGGTAACTTTATACTTGCTTTTCCAATTTTTACTCAAGATTTGCTTACAATGATGTTAAAAGTGCATTCATTAATACTACAATCAAATTGATACTTCAGAGACACTAGAGCTTATCTTTACTCCCAGAATCGAATTGCTTTATTTAGTTTATTCATAATTTAAATATATGCTTTTCATCTCCCAAATTTTTGATCAACACCAGAAATTTCAACTTTCAAGCCTTTTTATCTTCCTTAAATTCAGTTTTTTTTTTTTTTTTTTTTTTTTTGTAGTTTAAAATATTTTGGGAATTTCATATCAATTCATTAAGTTACAGTTTTTTTTTTTTTTTTTCTTTCCTCTCTGTGAAGGAGGCAAGGATGTTAAAACTTTAAAGCTGTATAAATTGAATTTTTGCATTATAATACTCTTTTTTTTTCCTGATGATAAAAACTGCATCACATAATATAATAATTGAATTGAAAGCGGGATAAAAACAAGCATTTGTATAATAGTTTTGAGTTACTTAATTTAGCATACATAACTGCATGGTTTTCTTATGCGTGTATATACTCTATCATTTTAACAACTTTATACCCTGACGTTTTTGTAATAATCACATAACTGCGACCGTATTATAAATTAGAAGATTTTCCGTATTAATAAATTTTAACTCAAAATTTACTAATGCAGGAAATCTATTCTAATAAGTTTTTTTAATTTTGAGAAATGATAGTGCAAAGCAACAAAATATAAAATATTTTAAAACTATTTTACAATAATAAAAATGTAATATTTCTTCGCAAAATACAAAATAAAATTTATTTTCAAATTTAAAATTTATTTATCATGCCAATCAAAATTCATGGATATCAAAACTCACATTCTTTTGGTCATATAAGAGTTATACATAAAGAAATTCTGTTATTGTTCAGTTAGCAACAATAACAGAATTTCTTTATGGACATAATAATTTTTGAATTAAAATATGAAGTATCAAAAACTATATTTGTCTGACCAATAATGAACATGGGAAATTATTTTTGCAATTAAAATTACTTATTAACTATAGACAGAATATGAGAACTGTTACAAACTTTTAGGAGGATAGAGTATATTTAGACTTTGAGAAATTATATAGCTGTGTTTAGTCTCAGAAACGCTCTCCTGGCGTGGTACAACACAAAATACAAGAAAGGAAGGACACGAATGGGATGAGAAAGCATGTTTATAATTTTTAGTAGAGCAAAAAACTAAAAAAAAAGGGGGGGTCAACATTCGTCATCAAAGAAGGTGTTTGAAATTATTAACCCAGCCAATGGAGAAAACCTCACATGTCTGGTTAATTGAAGATATGCCAACTTCATGTCGTGTCCCGGACTTTTCCAAGAGCTGCCACAATATGTGCAACCAGATCCTAAGTACTTTAATGGAAGCTCAGAGTACTTTTAATGGAAGGATTTGTATTTTGCTGTACTCTAAAAAAGTAATCAATGTAAGTGAGGTTTGATGATCGATCGGATCAATGCACTGACAATCCACCCCATTCATTGTTGACCACAAGTTGCTTATGCATATGGTGGAGACTCTTGTCAGTGCTGTAATGGGTAGCTTCAAAGACTTTCCAGATCTTTTGCTATATTTAGGAATAAGATACCTGTTTTCTTATTTTGTTCACTTCTTTCCTTACCTTACTTCTTTCCTGATGGGATAGTGATGATAGTTTTTTTAGAGAGTATCATCACTATCTCGTTAAGAAAACATTTTCATCCTTATACCTTACAAATGATGTCTGATTCCGATTATAAATGTGATTTCCCATTGTCTAGTGTATTTGGTCTCACCTGAAAGTTTGTAACCGCTGTACTAATACAACATGCTTATAAAAATAAGTCATCATGAGAAACATACCTTCGTAATTTAAATAAAAATCAAGAGAAATCATTGATAAATTATATTATTTGCTTTTAATTTTATGTGAATAATTTAAAGAGCTTTGATTTGCCCTTCCCTAATCAATTTTCGCTGACAAAAATTAGTTCTACAGGGATTTCCGGACTAAAGTGGATTCTGAACCTCAGCTAACACTCACACTCGAGGTAGGAGAAAAAAAAATTGACGAACTGTTGAAGTAAATGTTATATCGTTTATGATTCAATTATCAATCGACCTTCTATACAAAAGTGTTCGTAGAGTTAAAAAAAAAAATTAGTTTGCTAACTAACATAAAGCTATTTTTGCTTTCTTTATTGATAGGTTTTCCTTCTTTCCCTTTTCCTTAATGAAACTAGGTAAGTGAACCAAATGATAAAATATATGGATAATAGAACTACTCATAAAATTTATATGTAGGGAAGCTTTTGTCGAAAGTAGTTAATTGAAACATATAGCCTACTCGTGGAGGAGTAACATTAGTATGAAAAAGAATAGATAATGAGGAACTGTATAATTAAAAATAAACAACTGTTTATTATGATTGATACATTACATGAGATAGCAATACATCTCTCTCAGTGGTTTTGCTTATTTTTAATAATATCTATATGAGGAATGTAAAAACTAAATGTTTTCTTTTTACTAAATCATATTTAAAATATTTTTATAGTATGAAAATCATTAGAATCACCGGAGAATATGAGTTTCATATGCCTGGAATAACCATTTTATGAGTTTTAGAAATAAAAAGATTTTGAATCCGTCGCAGATCGTGCCTTTTACTACCAGCTTCAAAGTATCCCAATGAAGAGCAAGTATTAAGTTAACATGAAAATGTCCTATCGACACTGAGGAAAATAACATGGTCCCGTTTGAACCCGATACCTTGTGATTAAAAGAGAGACGTATGCCAATCAAAATGCATGGACACATATTCCTTAAATAAGTTTTAAAATGTATTATTTGTGTAATTTTCTATCTTTTTTCTCAATAGTTTTGGACTTTCTCTACACTCAAACTTTAAAGAACATTTTTAAAAATTCATATTTATTGAAAAATCATCAAAACAGCGATATTTTAAAACTCTTTTCTATATGTCTCGCTTAAAGAAAATTTAATTTAAGCCAAATAGTTAGATTTATAAAAGTCAATGGTTAGTATAATAAAAATTAATCAGTTGAAAAAATGTGTTAATCTTAGTAAGTGGTGTACTTAATTTTATATTTACTAATTTTATATTATAAAAATCAATCACTGCATTTTTTTTTTATTCAGCGTGATTATTTTTGTTTACAGTTAAAGTGATACTGCGGAGTGCGGACTGCGGATTGCGGTGTCACACGTGAATTTTTTTCTGTATCTTTAACATATTGTAACTTTATATCAGACGACTAAGTCCGTTAGTCACGATACATTTACGATGAAATTACTTACCCATAATTACATATCATCCAGATGCTTAAAACGTGTTAAGAAAGGATATCCTTTAAAAATTGAGGTAAATGAAATATATTCATATAAAGTACTCCGCACCTAGTAATCCCGATTTATTTTAAAAAAGATAAATTGTATTTAATCTGTTGTCAGATATGCTTTATTCCTATGCATTTGATAATAACGAATAATATTAAATATTTCTATTAGAAGCAAAGGCAATTTCCTGAAAACTTTAAGTTTTTAGGATATATAGGAAAAATACTTTTTGCTTGTAAAAATAATCTAGATTTTTTTTTTTTTTTTTTAAATGAAATTTCTTGATTTTATGAAATTTTCTAATTTACGTTTAAAACCAATTTTGTGTATAATTTTAGGATAGCTTTTTACAGAAGTGAATTTCATTTCACTCCTCTTGAATTTTAAAAAAATCAGCCTTTTTATCTAATCTTTTCATATTAGCTTACTCAAGAAGTTTGTTGAAGTATATGTATATGTAATAATATAAAGGAACTGTTCTGAACTGAGGCTTAAACATTAATAGTTCAATAATGCATTTTGAACTTATGATCAATTGTAAAGATTGGCATATAAAATAATGATTTCTTATGTTATTTTTCGCTTAAAATTCTATTTCTTCAATTTAAGTGATTATGGTTAGATTGATTTGCCAGAATTTTGGCTTCCAACTGAAAGACATTTCATTAAGTATTTCATTAATTTTACTCCCAACCTTAGACTTGATACTTATAGAGGCTCAGAATCCATCTTAATCATTAGACTTCATTCCAAACGAAAACGTCTATTGAAAGATAAAAAATTAAAACATTAGCTTAAAATTATGTTTTATCGAGGATTAATCTTTATATCGTATTGCTTACTGATAAAAGCAATAAAAGTGTAACTTGAATAATATATGTGTATCATTTAAATGTTTATATTAGTTACTAACTACTTAAGCTCAGAATTTTATCAATTGCATTTATCAAAGCATTAAAATTTTTCAATAATTTTTTTTAATTGAAAAATCAACTATTTAACATATCATTTAAGCTATAAATTATCAGTTATTGTGAGGCTGTTGAAACATCTCTTAATGTTTTTATTTCTTATGATTTGAGAAATAATTTTTAAAATTTTTCATGCTTACAATATGGCCTCAAAAGTGGCTTTCTGTAATTTTAAAGGAGGGATCAAGATGACCTCTAGTCTTGGCCTGCCACCCCCAAAAGAAAATTTTTTTGGGGAGGGTATTGGTACTATAACCTATTTAACATGTCTCAGCCACCATTAGCAAACACAAAAGATCTTTGCTTGGGTCGAGAATTGAATTCACTATCTTCCAATAATGAGTGTGAATATCATAATCAGACAGGCCACCATTGCCTTTATCTCTTTTTATATTTTTGTTGGTAATTTTTCCAGCCTCTAAGTTTACTTTAATTGATAGGAATTTAATCAATATAGAAAATTAATTTTTTTAGTATAATTCATTTATAGCAAGAAAATATGTTCATTGAAATTTCTTATATATTTTATGTATTAAAGAAATTTAAAAAGCTTAGCATCATTGGTTAAATTTAAAAAATAGTATTTAATTAGATAACATTTTTTACAATTCTTTTTAAGTTTCCAAAAATTTTTTTAACTAACAATGATTGATATTTGTTAAATAAATTGCTATGTTTAGCAGAAATCTATGTGTGCAAAAATGTTCTCAAAATTAATAATAGTAATTCATTCAATATTGATATATGATTATGTTATACCCATACAATCTAAACTTACAGTAAAACAATCACAATGTTACATACATTATAAATTTTAATATTATGAACTTTATTATAAATTGAACAATCTATCATTATAGGAAAATGGTATTAATAATTCATTTTCAAATTTAAGTAAAGTAACTAAAAAGTTTCTTCCTTATCCTTCAATTTAAAGTGAACAGTATTGCTAATGTAGATTATTTTTGAGCTGCCTAAAAGATTCTCAATAATAAAAGAGATAAAGCAAGGTGTCAATTTGTTATATTGTATAAATAAAAACTAACGAGTTATAGTCGGAAAATGTTTAATATTTGTATAAAAAATATAGGCCTCTTACTCTTATTATTTAAATAATGGCTAAAGCTTCACTTTCAATTATTTATCATAACTTCTTAGTTAATTTTTATATGTCAATTTTAGCGTAGTCATTTTTAGTTTAGAATTTGTTTCTTATGGCTTCTGGAAAAGGAATATAGAAATTATAATTTGAGAAAGTTGTAATTAAAACTCAATCACTTTAAATATAATATTTAAAATGATGAATCTCTCTCTTTAAGATATATCCAATAAAAATTCTGATCATAAAATATTAAAAAATATTTTTTTATTTCACTGAGTGAGTAGATAGTTGAGTTCAACAAAATTGAATTTATATTTTTCAAAATTAATATCAACCTTAGTTGCTTTTACATTAGATAATGATTATGAAATCAATGCTATTCTGTTAAAAAATTTTTGATATTTCTATAAAGCATCTGATATACCTTACCAATAGTGTATTTTGATTTAAAAAATTAAAATAAGAGGATTGAATATTCATTGATATTTTTAGTATTTTCTTTTAAATTTCTTAGAAAATGTCTTAGTGTAATTAGTGAATTTTTAAGTCATCAGAAAATATGGTATGCTCTCAATCACCTGAAAAAAATATCCATTATCTTATGGATATTTAAATCAGTCTTACAGACACTAGTTTTATTAGTTGCACACAGTAAAAATATTTGGATTCATTTTTAAATTCTTAATTGTAGATCTACTTATATTATGATAAGGACGAACTGCTATATTATCTGGCCTTTTAGAGAAAAAGCATTTTCCTAAAATTTCAGATGATTTTATAGATTTTTAAAATAATTGGATTAATATTCTTTTCTTAATGTAATTTGTAATAAAATATAAAATAATATTTTAAAATGTTTCAATTACATGGTTGGTTTTATATATTATGTACATATTTGTGTTCCAAAAATTTCTTTAATCATAGAAGCTAATATTAATTATAATCTGAAATATTTTTTCATTATTAATCTATTTTTATCTTATATCTACCAATGATTAAAGTAAATCTATAAATAAAAGTGTAAAATTAAATTTTTTTTTTTTTTGACTTTTTAATAATTTTTATGTAATTATTTTTTAATTATTTCTTCTGAAGGCAACTGATGTTAAAGTAACAAAAACAGAGTTCAATGCTGAATTTATAAGTCGAGTAGTTCCTAAGATAGATTGGTCTATCCTAACTACAGCTGCTGAAAGTGTAAGTTTATTTTCATTATTTAAATTTTCTTATTTCAGATACTTTTAAGATTGTTGTAAATAATTTCAGTTACTCATATTAAATGTTGGATGATTTTTTTGTAGAAGTTCTTTCTCTTTGCTTATTAAAACATCAAATAATTATTAAATAGATTTTTTTTCTCTTTTCTTTAATTTGTATTAAGAATGCTGTGAAATATGGGAACTCTTGCATAAACTTTTCCAATTTCTGTTTTTTTTTTTTTTTTTTTTTTTTTTTTTTTTTTTTTTTTTTAACTCAGTTTGGGTTTTTTTTAAAACAAAACTTGAGACATTCAAGTATTGTCTTTTGCTACTATTTTAATTCTTTTTACTATTTTATGATGATATTGAAAAATTTTTTTTATTATGATAGATTCAGTGATTTCTTTCTTTTTGTTCACTTAATATTCTTACATTTAGTTCTTTATATAGACATTTTCAGTTTAAACATAAACAATTGCTGAAATTATTTTAATTAGTTTGAGTATTTCTTTATTAATTGTTTATATATATATATATATATATATATATATATATATATATATATATATAATTTTAAAAAAAAACTCTATTTTTTACCTTTTTTCTTTTGTTTAGGATGAGTTTTTAAAAATATTTTTTCATTTTCTTGTTCTATAAAGTTCCATAAAAATACTAAATTTTATTTTTTATGGAATTATTTCAACTTTCATTCTTTAACATAATATTGCAATGAAATATGTAAATATGACAAATTTAAAGAAGATAAAAATTCTTTATGTCAAATTGGATATTTTATGGACAAATTTCTGTTAGCAAAGTAAAGATATTAGCAATATTGAATTACAGAAAGTTCTCACTAATTTGGGATAGTTGTTCTAATTTTCAAACAAATATGCAAAACATATGAGGTTTTGATTAATTCTATGATACAAATGATGAGAGATGATAAATTTGATTTATATTTGTTTTATCATCTCTAAAATTTTAGATATATATTATAATTATAATATATTATAATCTCAAAAATTTGTGCAGAATGTCATTAAATTTTAAAAGCAATATGAACAAAAAAGTTTCATCTTTTTATATGTGGTAAATGCTCTTGCAAATATTTTAAATATAAAATGCCAAAAGAAAAGAGACTATTATCCGAAGAAACATTTATTATGGAAAACATCTGATTGGATCCACCTATACTGGTAAAGGTTAATAAACAGAGTTGAAAACATCTGATCATCAAGAGCAATGATTTGGAAATTTTATAAAACCAATCAATTTTTAGTTTTTAATAACTTTTAATACAAGATTACACATATTCTTAAAATGAAATATATTATGTTAATAATTATATGAAAAAAATAGATTATTTTCAAAATGCATTTGGATATTTCTTTTGTACTGTGTATGCTTTGATTTTTACCTTTATTTACACATTTGTTACCATTTTTTATTCTCTTCTTATAGCTTATATCACATGTATCCTTTATTTTAAAATATACACTTTTGCTTCCACATGACAGTGTATGAGCTTGAATATGTTCAGAATAAAATAGCTTTGGTCAAAGCAAAATGTGAAATAATGATGGTGAATAGCAACTGTAATATTTTTTCACAGAACGAAATTCGTTTTTAAATATAATTTGATAAAACTGATTGTTGCTGAAATAAATCAGCCCTTTCGTGGTGCTACCTGTTATTTATTTTAAACATAAATGACATTTCTTTTGAAATTAACTCGTAATCCTTGGATTATATGCAGAAAAATAGTTTTATTTTTGCTGAAATCATTTTCATGTTAACCTTTTGAGTCCGGCGTCACCGTTTCAAGAAACAGCTCCTGGGACGGCGCGAGAAGAGGACATTTCCTACCCCCCTTACAAAAAGGAGATGGTCATTTTCACTCCACTTTTCTGTTGAAGATTTCACCATAACGAATCTTTATCTTTTAAGGGGAATATCCCACGCTGGGTCTGCCGTAATTTTGACGAAGATGTAAAGGGTTTGCCATAAATACTATACTTATCGATAAGCAATCGACTTTTTTCCATTTGTTGTTTAATATATTAGATTAAGAAGTGTTACAAAAATTTTAATTTTAGAAGTTTTAAATTTAAAAGTTATATAATTGTGACTGATTTTGTAAATTATGATTTGGCATAAATTAATTTATTACAAAGAATTTTTTGAAATAATTAAACTGTATCTCGCTGTCATTTCATTGGTTGCTTATCCCACAATTATCGATGACTTTTTTTGTTGCTGTAAAGTTGTACAACGTAATACGAAATTATATGATAAATTTCATTGATTTGTTTGATTTTTAGGAATCATAATATATATTTAAAATAATAGATTTTTTATAGTAATGAAACATATTTAGCTATAATAAAAAAAAATGAACAATAACTAATTGAATATTTTCAAAAACATTCTTAAGAACAGCATGTCTGATGTTAAAAAGTGTAAAGATATTTCGAACAAATAAATTTAGTTCATAAGTGAATACATATAAATTACCAAAATAGTATTTGAGAAAGATCTGTATGTTAACAACATTAATGTTTTTTTTAGAAATGTTTTGGGTTATAAGTTATTTCTATATTCATTGTCTTAAAATATATGCTTTTTCATTTGAGTAAAAAAAGCTTAAAACTAGAATTTTTCTTTCTGTGGCTAGATATGAATCCTTTTACTCAATGAATATTTTGGATTCAATCTTGAGTTGAACTGAAAAATTGTTTGTGAAATTATTTTAGGCATACAATAAATTGTAAAATTTTGATCATTTTTTGATGAATGAAGGCTTGAAAATTGTTTTTTCAAAGAGTAGGTTGTAAATGTAATCATATTAGTCTCAGAAAATACTTTTATAAAATTCATATCTGGAAAGAAGAAAATATTAGGGTAATACTAAGTATAAAAGTTCTTATCCTCAATGTTTTAAACTTTGTGTGTAAGAAGGATTATTAAATTATCTTTAAAAGAGCCAAAACCATGCTTATTTTAATTTTACGTAGAGATTAAAACTGCCTCGTAAATACACTCACAAATATAAAGTAATTTTAAATATGCACCGCATATCACTTTTTGGTTGGAAAAACTTATTTTTAATTAATAATAAATTGATTTATTCCTTTCTACTTTGATGTTCTTGTTGTGAAATGAAAAAGTGCGTGTTCGTCCTGGAATATTCCATAAACTACAATTCTCTTTTAAATCTCATAAGGAAGAAACCAAGAAAGTTGTCTCGCATCTGTACCGACATACGTATACGCAAGAAAAAGATATTTAATCCTCATTAGTAATGGGGGAGATCAAATCGGGTATTTTGCACCTCGGGAAGCAAGTTTCGAATACTACATCATATTTATTTCTTTGTGAGGACATTGTTTGGTCACTTCATCTTAAAAGTCAGAATATGAAAAGGTTCTCGTATTATAATGAGAATGTTGTTTTTAAATGAAAATGTTTCAAAGAAAGAAGGAAACAAATTCTCAAATGCAGAAATACTTTAATATCTGTAATTATAAACTACTTCATCAGTTAAACGCAAAATTCAACATTTTTTTTATTAAAATAACAAATACATAATTTGAAACAAAGTTCATCTTCTTTTTTTCACAAATATAATTTTTTTGCTTATATTGCATACTGATAATAAAAATGTAAACAAAGAATGACTGATTTCCTACTTAAGCATTTAAATTGAGACTTTTCTAACACCTATTTTTCATTTTTAAATTATTTTAAGAATCTTTTAATATATTACTTTAACAGTTCCCTACTTTAATCAATAAAATATCAATATAAAAATCAGCATTTTTGATCAGGATTGGACCAAACATAGACATGTTAAGAGGGATAAAGTTTGTAATAAAATGTAAGGACACTAATGTTCTTTTTTAGGTTATTATGAAATTTGGAAAGAGTTAATCAATGCAAGAGCCAGCCAACTAATTTATTCATAGTTAAAAATTGCAAAATACTTGAACTCATACTTCAGAGTTAAAGCATTTTGCTGTGGAGTATGCAAGTGAGAATCGCAAACACACTCTCATAAATATGAAATTACATAATGCATACCAGCATTGACAAATTATAGTTTAATTCCTAATTAAGAATAAAAATATTCTGTACATACGTAAAAATGTATATTGTAATAATAAGTAATTTTTTGTATACTCCCCCCATATATATATATATATATAAAATCATTTTTTATGATTAAATGTATATAAAATCTATTTTTATAATTTATAAGTATTTTTACCCTAAAAGAGTCTAAATTTTTTTGTTCTTAATTTTTTTAATTTTTGTACTTTATAAGCATATTTTATTAAGTCTCCCATAAATTTAAAAATGATAGGTTTTTCTTCTGTCTCAGCGTTACGTCAATTAAAATCAAATGATACCGAGGAATCCGCATTATTATTATCATCACGAAAACTATCCTTGAATTCAGATTTATCACAACAATTCGAATCAGAATCTGCAAAGTTTTCTTTTTCTAATTTATCCAATAACTTATTAATTTCTTCATCAATCAAACCCTTACGGGGTGAAGCCATCAAAAATATTTTTTCAACTGACAAAAAAAGCAACGGTTTACAACGAAAAAATTAGCTAAAATGAGGATGAATATGATTTTCTTTTAAAAAAAGAGCCAATAAATCCGTTTTCCGCCAAAATTCTCCGCTCGGACAAGTCCCCAATTTTTACGACTTTCAGGCACAAAAGAGCAGCAATAAAATCTCCCTCAACTGCCCTGAGAAATTTGAGCCGGAGAAAGATGCCCGCTTGAAAGTTGGAAAAAATCCGTTGTACAACTGCTATACCATAGCCGTCCTGAGAGACACTCTTTTTCGTGGTACAACAGTTGTACCACCGGGATGAAAAGGTTAAAACATTTTTTAGTATAATTTATTAAAATGTATTAAAGGTATTTTATGTGCACATATATTAAAATACATATTTCATAATTTTTTTTACTCCTAAATTTTTATTTAATATGGTTGGCAGGTACAGTTTAATGAAGGCATTCTAAAAGGATATAAAAATAGTGTTCTTGCATTAAATTATCTTATCTAAATATATGTGTTTATTAATTTAGGCATATCTTTGTTTAGCTTATTGTTAAGATGTCACATGTTCTTTATTTTCTCTTAGGCTGATGAATTATTTCTTATTTTAGATTGGTTACTTAGATGATTTGCCGAAGACATTACCTGAAGGCTTTGAAACTGATTTAGAGTTCTTAAAGAAAGCTCATCGTGTTATGATGGAGGTAACTTAGATTTTTTTAATATTTACAAAAAAATTGTTGAGTGGTATCATTGCACTTATGGAATTTAATCACTATTTTTGAAAAGAACTATTGGACATTTAAAATTTTTTTACTATTCGTGTAAATAAAATTAAATTTGCATTTTTAAAGTGTTGTTTAGTTATTGATTATTTCTATGAAAAGAAACATCAATCAAATCAAATAATATTTCTTAATTTCTGATTTGATAAGTGCAATATCCATATTCAGTAGGAAAAGGGCTGTGCTAACAGATTTACTAATAGAAATTGATCTTGCATTGCTGATTCTCTGAAACAATTCCCATTTTTCTCAATACATTGTTTGTTGCTGTGTATAAGAGTTTTTAAATATTATGGGAAAAAAATCTAATGTGTATTCTTATTTACGATGCACAATTTTCTTTAGTTTGTATTGCTTTTTTAATTTATCTGGCATGTTTTTCCTTTTTTATTAAATATTTGAAATTAAATATATTCACATTGAGCTCTCTTACTTCCTTACACTTTATGATGGCTAAGTCTGTCTATTAAATCTTTTCTTTTTGCAAAAGAAAAAAAATTACTAATGATTGTTTCTCTGCATAAATGATAATTTCCAGGTGTCATCAATCAAAATTAAGTAGAAATGTACAAAATCATAATTTTAATTAATATTCACTCATTATACCAACATTGTCAGGCTTCAGGGTTGTCCTGATTTTCCTGAAAAAAATGTTTTTTCCTGAAAAGTCCTGAATTTTAAGTCATAATTTTGAAATTCCTGAATGATTTTCATTTTCAAAAAATAGGAATGTTCTTTCAAAGCTTACAGGCGAATAAAGAATAGATTTTCTAATGATGTCATGGGAAAATGAATTCAATGGCAAATGAAAACAACTGTTGTTGGTGATGTCATTGGAAGTGCCTACCTTTTACACATCAATCAAGAATTTGACAGCTCACCATATTTTTCCCTTTGGTTAAAAAAGGGAAATAGTTTATCTCAAGAATTTGAGTGTTACTGTCCATCACTTTATTATTATTTGGTGTGAAGATTTTTGAGGATTTATTTTTATTCAGGACTAAAATGTCTCATTATGAAATTTTCAGTTGGCTGTCAACTGATCGTAAGAACAAAAAGCACTAGTGTCAAGCATGTACAAACAATAAATAGTCTGTTGTAAAATTTAATATTGCAAATATGGGATTTTTTCAGTTTTTGATTCATGCCTGTTCATTTAAATTTAAAAAAACAAATGAAAGAAAAATTAAATCGGGCTGTTGTTTCTAACATGAATTCAAAAATAGGATCGAAAAAAATCACTGCTTGTATCATCTTCCCACAAGCATTGGATACTGCACAAGATGAAGATTTAAAATCCGAAGCAATAATTGGTTATAGTTATAAAATGTAATTACTCATTTTCTTCCATAAATGAACTAGGAAATATTTTTTCAATTCCATTTGAGGATTTCAAAATTCGCCAAACTTGTGAAACGTAGTGAAGCTAAAACTGATATGTGGCAAAATTCAGACTAGCTCATTTTTTTTTTTAATTGGAATAATGATGATATAATTTCATCTGGATTGTACTTCTTTTTATATTTTGAGGCAACAACTACCAGGAAAGTAAAATAACATTATTTATATTTTTATACTTTATTGGTCAGAAAAAGAATGTAAAATAGTTAATAATTAATGCAATTCTTTTTTTTTTTTTTTTGGACATGCAACATTTAGTAAATTTTTAGAAATAGTGTCAAATTTATAAAAAAGTTAAATGCTCTTTTAAATTATCTAAGAATTTTGAATTTGATTGATATTGATAAATGCAGTATACATTTTATCAATAGTGCCATAAAGAAAGGTACATCAAATTTAAGTTATGACTTAAATAGTTTTATTTACTGTCTATCTGAATGATTTAATTTGTTGGCTGCAAGAAAAGAAGATATCGCTGTGATTCATCACTTCAAATTTCCTTATAAGTGGATTCTGTTGCTGTCTGTTCAAAAAACATGTAGAGTTACATGGTTGACTCTTGGACTCACTTGTTAACAAATAATTGAATAGTACCCAGTCTTAAAAGAATATTTTTCTTAATTATATTGCCCCCAAAAAATGTTGAAAAGGTGAAAAGTATGCAATTATTTCAAATTACATATTTTCACCCTGTCTACTTACTGAGCCATTGAACCTTTACATTTTGATGTCTATTTTCTTTTACCTTCGTAGAAAAGAAATTCAATTAATACATTGTTTGTCTAGTAAGCAAAATGAATTAAGAAATATCATGTATAAATTTTTGAAATCTGATGTTGGCAAAAAAGATTGAATGTCTCTATGCAATGTAAATTGAAAGAAAGGCAAAGTGTGATTACTCCTTTAAAATTTAGATGTTGGTTCAGCAGCTAGTTAATTAATTGCTTATCCTTAAAACAAAATTTTTTTGTCTAACATTAGGAGAAGTTGCCACTTTCTAATGCTTTTTTGTGTGATGTACAATACATTCATCCATCAAGAAAGGATGATAAACATTTTAAAGAGGCTTTTTTTCAACTTGTAAATCATATGCTAAATGTAACAAAAAAATGACACATTTTGTGATAAAGTTAAAGGGGAAATTGAAATGTTTATAAAGACCTTAAACAAACAGTTGAAAATTCTCTGCTAAAAAATATGTGCTATTTCTGGAATGAAATTTCTAAATTAAAAGATGTTTGAAAAAATTTTAAATATCATTTTCTCTCAAAATTAGTTAAATCATGTCTGATATTATCACATGGATATACGATCCCTGAATGTGGGTTTTCTGTCAATATCATTATTATTACTCGTGAAACTTGCCAATTATCAGACCTTATTTGTTCATTAAGAAAGTATTGTGTAAGAATTTTATAAATAGGATTGATTCTGTTTTCAATTTAATTACAAAATCAATGTTACTATACATAAAAAATGCTTATTCGCAATATACTTCATACTTGGAACAACAAAATCAAGAGAAGAAAGGAAAAATGCTAAACAGAAAATGAATAAAATAAGTAAAGAAATGTTTGACTCTCTCATTGCAGAAGAACCTTTTAAAAGATGAATCAGCAAGTTAATCACACAATAGCCCATCTGAAAAATTAAGAAATGCTGTAAAAATTAGTGATTTTCAATATAAAAATTGTTCAGATAATGTTGGATACTGCCAATATAAAATTAAAGAGTTTTCAAAAAAATTAGTTTTAAATCGTCAAAAAATTGCACAAATTAAAAAGAAACTCAATCTTATTTTAGATTTTTTTTTTTTTTTTGGTCGCTTTAAAAATATTTATAGTTACATGAAAACATTTTTTATTAATATTTCTGTTAATAAAAAAATAATTGAATTTGACTAGTTTTTCAAACTATACATAACATTTTAGATATGTATATTTGCATTTATTATAGCTTGGTAATCTTTTAAAAGTTTAGTTAATTAAAAGTTCAAAATTTATCAAGCTTATTTGTAATTTAGAGATTTTAATTTATGTTGACAGATGTAAAGATAAAATACTATTAATTATTCTTCTTTTACTTTACTAAACTGTTAATAAATTAAAAGATTGTCCTGAAATTTCTAAAAAATAATTTCCAGAATATTTTTCATATCCACTACTATGTTTTTACTATATTACATACATTGTTTAATAGGGTCCCAATATTGAAACTTTGATCCCAAGAAAATTTTGATTTCTTTTTTAATGTTAATTAAAGAACATCTGTTCTTAGGAAGTGTACAAGATAATTGACAAATGCTGTCTATTATAATCATCAAGCAGAAGTCTGGTTTGAAATTATTAACTTAGGAATAATTTTTTTAAAGGTATATTTACCATGATATTTCTTCTCTTTCTCTTTTCAATTAAAAAAGAAATAAAAACCCAACTTTGGAATTTTTGCAAAATTTTATAGTTGGGCATGTTTTGGAAAGAAAGCATAAATTTAGGTTGTAATAACACTGGAAATCTTAAAGGCAAATTTCTTTTCCTTGTAAGTATGAAAAAATTTTCTGAATTTCCTGTTTGAATATAAAAATTCTCAAAATGTTTTATTTCTATAATTCAATATAAAAATAAATTTGAGGAATTAAATGTTATCTTTGATTAATATGACTGATATTTATTTTTAAAAAAATAAGCTTTATTTAAAATAAATATTAATATGATATTTTTATTACAAAAGACATTTCTGGCATGCTGATTTTTGATTTCAGATGAAATATGATTTTTTTTTTTGTATTAAAAATAATTTTCATTCAATAAATATAAGCCTAGTCATATTAAAGTTTTGTAAAGACTTGTAAAATTTTAGAACTACAATTACAACCTACATTTATGATTTTTGTGTTGTTAAAATTATATACAAGTCATTAGTATGCTATGCAATAAGGAAATTTGAAACAGTAACAATTTCGTGGCATGCTTTAAAGCAGTAGCTGCCGAAACAAAAAATGATGTTTAGCACCATTGATCATAAGTTATTTATCATTTCGTATTAACTAATAATTCATGAGATACTAGTAACTCTTGAATAATTTTGGTAGATCATATTAATCCTCTGGTTAGCTTGCCTTTATTCTTTCATTTAGCAGATGTTAATGATAGGGAGCACTGGTGTAAATAACTTACTTGGCTTGTGGAACTACCATTGTCAGCCTCATCATGATTGTATGTACATGCGACTATACACTTTAATTTTTTCTATTTACATTAGACCTATGTTGACTTGGATAGTTTGATTTATTTATTGATACTAAGCTATGATTATTCTAATGATGCTGTGTTCAAGCAAAAAGCTAATTCATTTTATTTGAATGGGAAACTGATTAATTCTTTACTTATATAAAGTACAAATTTGTGTATACTAATGAAATTTATCAGTAAAAGAATGAGGAAATTTTAAAATTATATAAGGATTAAAAAGGATTTTCAACTAAATTCTGTTCAAATAAAGAAAAGGTTAATGTAGCTAAAATATAAGCATAATGCTTGACAATCAACTTTTTTAAAATCATTAAACAAGATTAAAGCAGTAACTATGGCATCATTCCAAGTTTCAAAGATAATTTCACAGAATAAAGTCGTCCAAAGACACTGAAATAATCGAAATTGCATTTTTAAAAGTCATGCATCTTTTGATAGTTTAAAAAAGAAAACAAATGTCTTCTATTAGGTCTGTAAAGCCTTCTATAAATACTGTAATACGGATTTTAGTTACAAGTTTAATTTTTATTTCACAACTCTTTCTCTACCAATTGTTTCAAGAAATGTATTATCCCTTTCCTATCCATAATTAATTATGATTTGTTTTGATTTTTTATGAGAAAGTAGTATTAAGTACTAGGATTCATTTTTATCAGTTGAATTCATAAAGCACCAATTAAGCTGTCTATCCAGCTTAATACAAATGCTTTAAAATAAAATAAAAAAATGTACTCTGATGAATGAGATTTTTTTCTGGATCTAGTTTGATTAAAATCTTTGTTAGTTTTTGTAGATGAAAAATAATATATATTTTGAAGCCCTTAATTTTAAACTCAAATTATGAACTAAATATAAAGTAATCTCATTAAATTTTCTATTTAAATTCTCATCTTTAAAGCACCTTAACTAGTGAATTTTGATTGACCAATATTCCATTATGCTCATTGAAAAAAATCCATATTTTCATTTGAATCATATTTAAAATTCTCATCTGTTATAAAATATCTGCATTAACACTTTATATCTTTTTACACCAGCTTTTGCAAGTCAGATCTCATATTTTAATTGCCTTTTCCTTTGCAGTAATTCAATGTTTCTGTTTTTTAGAACAATTGGATATAAAATCAGATTATGCAATATTTATATATGATTTTTATAATTCTGTTATTTTGCATTTTATTTTTCAGTTACATATTTTAAAATAAACATAGTGAAGATTTCTTAACTAATATATATATAAAAAAAGAATACAATTTTTATTAATGTATTGAATGTGCCAAATGTTTTAAAAACAATTATAATTATTATATATATACATATATATGTGAGAGAGGAAGAGAAAAGGAGAGAGGTGACTTATATAAATAATATGTTATTTTTTAAGATTATTTAAAAGTTTGTTTCAACTATATAGGTTGAAGTTATCTCTGGGGACTTAATTTGTCCAGAAACTGGTGTTCGTTTCCCTATCAACAATGGAATACCAAATATGTTGGTTAATGAAGATGAGGTGTAAATTTTGAACAAAAGCTGTTTCTTGGAGATATCAAGATCTTAGGAACAGAATTTGTGAAGAAATTTTATGAAAATTATTCCCATTCATTTGTCCATAATGTTATTTCATCTCACATTAAACAATTTGGTGTATTAAAATATTATGTTGTAAAAATAAAATTCATGTATATATTTTCCATTTTAGTTCATTTAAAATAAAATTTTGATCCTCATTTTTGTAGTTTTATTTATTTGTTTTCTAAATTATATTTGAAACTGTAAGTGACATTTTTAATTATTATCCTTCTTTAAATAAAAGCTACATCAATTAATATTTCATTCCATAAATGTTTATATGCTATAAGGTGAAAATTTATGATCCTAGAACAAACAGAATGGACATGCATGTCAACTAAAATGAAAAACATTTGTAGAAACATTCTGCTTCAGAGTTGTTTCCATTAAAATCCTTTTGTTACCAGTAATGTATTTACAATTTACATAGGCTTTAAACATCCCTGAGATACATTTTTTCAGTGTACAAAATGTAATATTTTTGAACCATTGATCGATATAAAATAGAATTGTTTTTCATCGAGGTATGATTTTCCAAGCCCATCTTTTGTGTTTTGAGACATATGGTGAAGATCGTAACATTTTGCATGAATTAACTTCTTGATCCACCCACAGATTAAACATAGGATTGTGCACATTATAATAGTTCAAGGCAAGAAAACCAAGATCATTTGGAAATTCAATTTCTCCTGTAAAAAAATTTAAAAAGTAATCAGTGAAAAAATTAATTGAATAGTAAAACATACTGATAAAGGAAAAGAAATTTAATATGCAAAAAAGCAAGGTTTCATACTTATATATATATGTCTGTTTGTTAACTTATTAAAAAGTAATTATCTTTAAGAATTTAAATATGAAATAACACAGAAAAAAATGCACAGTTGATGGATTGGAAAGTAAGCGAGTACTTTGAAGTTTTAGCTATTTCATTTGTAAACAATTTTTGAAATCAAAAAATATCACATTAGTCCGTTTTTCGTAAGAGAAAAAAATTAACTGTGGACCTATCATCAGAATTAGAAAATTATTTCTTCTGGAAGTGAAGTAATTGGGCCATTTACTTCTATAGAAGTATTTCAAGTGCTAAATAAGATAAACCAGTTAAAATAGTAAATGTAGACTGCACTTATGTTTATGCTAATGATTTTTGTTGATGTGAGAATTATAAAATATTGTTCTGTAAAGAGGTATGTATTGGTCTGCACAAAGAACGGGGAAAAAACTTGAGGTAAGGAAATTAAGGTTCCATTTGTAAAATGTTTCCGAATTGCTTTTGGAAGAAGCTGGTATTCCAAACTGATTCACTATATCCACTGATTCGAAATGTTAAGAAAGTGCATTTAAACCATAATCGAAACCTTCACACTTTATATGATATCTATGAGAACATGAAAAATGTTTAGCAGATTGCTGTCTAGTAAGGAATCAAAATTTGAATTTCATACCAAAATGTGCGCATTGCATCATTCAAAATCAGAAATATCCCATTCGTACTGCATTACAAAAATTGTAAAATGTCAATAAGTCCAAATCGTTTGAAAATGCATTGTTTTCCAAAGAAATGGGCTATTTATTTCATAGAAGAGTAAGTTTTTATGAATGTTCTGTTTTGTACATATTTGATGATGTTTAAGTTGACATTTTTAAGCATAATAGTTTTCCAACTCATTTATTATATAGCTTTCAAATTAGTGAATAATTTCGGTTTTTATATTTTTACATTATATAAATACATTTATATAATTCACGAATATGGCCTTGAGTACATGTATAGAGGACATTATAAAAGTTTTGCTATATGACTCAATAAAAAAAGGAGACTGCAGATTACATCATGTTCAGACATGTCCAAACTTGCATAATGGCCGCCAACAACAAGTCTGTGGACTCAGTTGTTTATTAGCAATGATAGTTTAAAGTGCATCGTGGTCGCACAGGACAGTTTTAAGATATAAATTTATGCATGTTTTAATCAAGATTAGTGCATAGAAGAAAGGACACTTGCATTAAATAATGACTACCCATATCTTACTACAATATTCAGTTGGTAAAAGAAATTCAAGAGTTGCATTTGTAATCTGGAGGATTCTAAGAGATTAACGCGAATGCCAGTAACAGAAGAAAAGAGTTCTGTTGTAAAGAAAATGGTTGACGAAGACCAGCAAGTGACATAGTAGCAAATAGAAGAGACTAAACACCTTCATGCACTAGCAATTCATTCCATTTTGAGAAGAGCTGATGACACGTCTTGTGACTCGGTGTCGAAAAATGCTGAAAATGTTTGATAAAGGACAATCTCTCAGTATGTGAACAACATTGTGACAAGAGAAGAGACTTGGCTATCCTTTTATGATGTGTTAACCGAAACTCAAAATAAAGTTTTGATGTTTGATGATGAGGACACACCCGTAGCTATCAGAAAATGTCGCTAAGAAAAGGATGGTTGCATTGTTTTTCAATTTAAGTGGAATTGTAGAGCGTGTCGTTTCGAACACACAAAAGATGGTCACAACTAAGTGGTTAAGTGAATAGTGTTTGCCTATAGTCAAGTTCATGAAAAATCTGTGCCGGAAATCAAGAATGGACACTTAGGAAAACTTTCTCTACTATGAAAACTCCTCCAAAGCCTGCATTGAGTATTTAACCACTACAGGAAGGAAATTTCTAAAACATCCTCCTCATAGTTCAGACCTTGCTCCCTAAGACTTCGCATATGAAAATAAAGCAGAAGGATTAACGATTTGTCACTGAACCTAAGGACAACGAGTGTGCCTCACTGTCGAATGAAACCTGGCAAAGTTGGTTTAACCACTGGCTCATGAAGTGTATTGAATGTAATTGTTTTGAAAGAATTCAATAAAAATAAGACTGTGCAAAACTTTTGTAGTGATTTTAGTACATTGTTTTGATATTTTAAATGAAAACTTACCAAAATGTGGATAAAATAATCATATCACTATATTTGTGATTTAGAAATATCCTGACCTTAATTAAATAAAAAAATTGCTGAAAAAATCCTTATTTAAAATGTCGTTGTAGAACAAAATAATTTATATTCAAAATCAAAATAATGGTTGATCTAGTCTACAACAAAAATTTTCAGACATTCTGGAGATAAGAAATATTTACTGTAGTTAGAAAGTATTTTGGATAACTCTAATTATTCATGGTTAATTTGATTTTTCTTGAATTATAAAGTATAAACAAATAGTTATTATTATTTTTGTCTTCTACGGAATTGCTTTTGCACCTTGATAAAAAAAAATTTACTGAAAAGTGAAATAATATGTCTTACTATCTGTTTAAATAACTACACAAATTTTTTTCTGTATCAATTTTAAAATCTTTCATATTGTGATATTACCACAGTCGATTGTCAGGTAGATTTCAAATGTAATTATTAAGATGCGATAAGATTTTCCCCCACAGATATATAACGAAAAACTCGGATTATGTACTTACTTCTTTCCGTAACCGATGCACACATCCTCAGACCATCCGGAAGCTCAATGTAATTATACATGCAAGGAACAGATAAATACATTGCAGCTGTCACTTGCAACCTCACTTTACAGACGGTGGGATCTGCCTTCCAGATTACAAACTCACAAATTGATGTCTCTAAAGAAGGAGAGAAATAACCAGAATACGTGGAAACTTCTTGATAGCAGCGCCTTAAGGATTTTGGCAGATGTGGAGGACCTAAAATGAATGTAAATAATGCTCATTTGAGTTAATATAATTCATCGGAGTCTTAACTGCAGTAGTAATTTTTTGAATAAATTGTTGCAATTTTAGAATCTATGTACTTCAATATTATATGTGGGCTATTTTTAATGGGTAAATAATTAATAAAAGAAGTAGAATTGAATTTATGTGTTATGATTGATTGATGGAGCATATTTCTAAAAGTTTCCTCTGAAAATCGCAAGAGTGGATTTTAATTCCATAGAATCTTAAAATAAAGAAATAGTAAATTTTAATTAGTTTAATGCTTTAATGAAATATTAAAGTCTGGTTAAACCTAGATGATCCCACCAAGGTATCTCTTTAAAAAAAAGCAGAATTTAGATTAAGATTTTTTTTATTGTAATTTAAATTTCAATTTTACAAGAAAACTTGATTTTAACATCAAATTCATGTAAAACTGATCAAAATTTATCGAAATACCTTTTGAATGAACATTTAATACGTATTTCGAAGCATCTTTATTTCATTATATTTTAAAAAGGCAATATAATAGTAATGTAAGTCAAATAATTTCTTTAACGTCTGAAGTTTTTTTCTTTTTAGAAAGAAATTATTAGTTACAAGAGAAAATGAAGAAAAAAAATTCCAGAAAAAATGTACACTTTTTTAGAAAAAAACTTTTTGAGGAAATATTTTTTTTATTTGGGTTTTTATTTTTTGTTAACTCTTTAATTTAGAGAAATCATACTTTGTAAATTATTTTAATTTCTAAAACAAAATTCTCTTACCAGTAAATCCGGGACAAGTATTAGGTATTTGAGTCACTTGAATGTGGAACCCTCTACCAGAGGTTGAGCTATCACTATAGAATTCAAAGATAACTGGATCCTGGAATTCTGACACTTTTATGATCACTAAAATATAAAAGAGAATGAAGAATAAATGTGATTTATATATAGTATCACAGGATATTTTGTTTGCTCGTTAATTGTTTTAATTTAAATTATATGGAAATAGATTGCAATTTGTTGACCGTCATCAATTAAAATACAGTTTGCAAGATTAGTTCCTATAATGATCATTTAGTTGGAGTTATCTCCTCATATCAACATTAGCATGAAACAAAACAAACGTCAAAAACATTGACATTGACATGAAACAAAACAAACGTCAAAAATTTTTTAAGGTATAATAAAACAACCAATTTTAAAGCTTTACTCATTTATTTATTCATTAAAAATACCATAAGATGTATGGCATTCAATCTGAATAAACTCTATTGGAAAATCAGACCTACACTCTGATATCATGACCACTGAATTTAGCAAGTACATAGATTTTAAATGATTACAAATTTACAGGAAGGGAAACATTTAATGGATTAATTGAAACAAAATTTATTTTAATTTCATTAGATTTTAAAATTATGGCAGCTAAACAAGCTTATATTCAATAGCACGTGGTTTCTATAAAGTCCCATGTGTAAATAAATTGAAGAGGACAAGTTAATCAATGTCCCTCTTCAATTCATTTTAGTACACATGCAGCAACTGATCAAAAAATTATGGTATTGCGAGACATTGCAAATCACTTATCATACACGCTCTAACTTAGTTACATTAGAATAAAGAGCATTGACACCTTAACAAAATATTGTAAAAGGTCAAACGTTAGTGGCCAATACAGTAAGAAACACAATTGTTGTTTTGTTCCTCTTGATGATTTACTAACCCATGAAGTTCCATTTGCTTCAAAATGATATCACCATACTTGTAAACTACTAACAAGATTAATAATGATCAGCTGTCCCAAAAGATTATGGAAATTTGTTGGGATGGTTTATCACTATAGGTAGATTCCCAGACTATCCCACCAATTGTTACATCAATGCGCCACTTTGCAATAAATGCTAGATTGGTATTCTGATTTCTCTTCCTCAACAAACATATGCGATGGTTTTCATCATTGATAGGAAAATGGAATTCGTTACAGGAAATAATGTTCCTCTGCCCAAGCACTATTTTGTTTGCTTAACAGTGACACCAATTCAGAGGGTATCGATAGTAGCAATAGCTTTAATAGACATAGATACCTGATCCCAGATATACTAAGTTGGTTATTTATCGAGTACCCTTATACTATTGGATCCATGTCACTTGGGAAATAACATTAAATAGATGGTAGCAATATTTTTGGCATCAATTTGACAGCTTTCTTGATTGTTCTATCCTTTGGTACATTTATGGCCAGCAAGAGCGACGGGTTCCACTGCAGCTTCTGATTGCTGCTTATCTGATACATTGCTATTCAGACTATCCAATTACAATATTGCTTTGACCAATTGCTGGATAATATATATATTCAAACAACCAATTTCTCTGAAGCTTAAGATGCGATACTTTTTGAAATCAGATTATTATTTGTGGTATCGTCTGCCAAGTGCAACTTTAACTCATAATACTTTTATAATCCCATGTAAAAAAATATATATATTGTTAGAGGATATAGTAAGAGCTTAGTTTTAATTACCCATGAGTTCAACTACGAACCCTTTTAAATTCTGAAAAATTTATAACTTTGTGAGTTACAGTTCCATGAGTTTCTATAGGTAATTAGTCATGAAAAATAAATGGTTTATGTGTAAATCATCAAATTAAAATAAGATGTTTCATAACTCTTGTTTAAACTTTCTGTGTGTGGGGTTGGGGGGGAGTCCAACTAATATATACAACATATTATATTCCTTATTTTACAATTTAAAAAGAAATATGTTACCTTAAAATTAATTTAATAAAATACTTGAAAATACATAATTAAATCAAATACATAATGTAATATTATCAAAAAAAAATGCATATAAAAAACTTTGTTTCGTAGACATATTTTTTGAAGACTACTATATTTTTTATTTATTTATTTTGTAGTGTAGTAGAAGAGTAGAAATGCTGAAATAGAGTTATGCTTTTGTGTTGTTTGTCTCTGAAATCGTTTGCTTTTTCCTTATTGAATCTTTTGTCGCAGCTTATCCTTTTTGGACCTTGCGCCACAAAACCCAACCAACTAACCTTATTGAATCTTGTTTTCGAAAATATTTTTATTATATCAAAATGACTCCATCATCTGGTGGAGGCAAAACCCATGAATAAGAATTTTGAAAGTATTTTGTTAAAAGTACTTAATTTCGATTCCGAAAAGCAACGATAACACACCATATTTACAATAAACACTATAAATTGTGACTTTCTTTACAAAAGAAAATGGTTCCATTATATGACCATGCCTTGTAAGCTATCAGTAGAATGTTTTTCTATATTTGAGCTCATAACATCAATAGCAGAACTTCTAAATCTCATATTATAAATACCATAAACAGGCTCAGTTTCCAAACAGAATTTCAAAATGAATTTCACACATTAAAATATTAACTTACAAAAATGAATTTCCTGAAAAGAAACATCAAGTATATTATATATCTAAGACTTGAATTTCTCTTTCTTTATTACATTATAAATTTATAATAAGTAGTTTCTAATAATACACGTGTACGCTAGAAAACTTCTGTTCTTAAAATCTACTTATATTATAGTTATTGAGATGAAAATTATGCTATTCAACCGACAATAATAAAATACAGTTTTTTATTATATTTCTAAAAGCTTTGTTGAAAAGAGTTGCAAAACATCTGGTTGGGTACTTTGTTCAGAATATCATGAAATATGTTCAGTGAAAATTTAAAATTGATTTTTAATGAGAATACAGAAATTATAAAAGACCTGTTATTACTATAATAACTCTGAATGAACAAAGATCGCGGCAAAAACACTCAGATTTATATGAAGTTCTTATTAATGTTTATCTTTGATAAACTGTTAATTTGTTTCCTTTATATCACAATCACAATTTCCAACTCATTACATTTGTTATTTCCATGTTTAGTTCAAAAGTTTATGAATATTTTTCAATAAGGAGTAATCAGCTAAGAGTAACAAATATGAACTATTCATGTGATTAACTATATCATATTGGCATTGTATTGTGACAGAAAGAATGATATTAAATTTCTGAATATATATATGAAATAAAAGAATGAAAAAAATTGAAAATAAGATTTCAAAATTTTAAGATGTTCCCTTTTTATATTAAAATATTTAGGAATGTATTAAATCATAATGTTAGCCTTATAAAATAAACCTAGTCAAAAGATATGCTAAGACACTTTAAATTTTAAAACTTTTGCCATATACGATCCTATATTTTAAAACCATTCAGCTTTAAACATTTCCAAAAAAAATATATTGAAAACTAAAAAGTACAAGGAATTTTTTGTGAGGAAAAGTTTTTCTACATTATATTGATGCGTAATTATTCTCATTATGTTAAATGAAAAGAAGAATTGCAATCTGCGAAAAATGCTTACTTTTTCCAAGCATGTCGTGACACAAGCGATTCCTTCCTGGCAGCTCAAGATAGGCACCGGATGAACAGCTGGGTGGATTGTGTTTTCCCAGACTAAAAACTATGAAATCGAGTTCCAGTTGACAGACTGACAGATCAGGTCGATAAATCCTGTAGGTGCACAAATAGTTGGGACCGAAAAATCCAGGAAATCCAGGCGATGTAATGGTGCCAGTAGTTGCCCAAACTGTCTGGTCACACTGATTGTTAGTAGGTCCTTCAAACAAAAAAAAAATATAATCTGTATAATCATTTTTTAAAATCTTAGTTTTAGAATTTCTAATTTACTTTCATATACTTTCAAATTTGTTGATACTGAAACGTTATAACTAAAGGTTTTTGATATTTCAGTATGTTTACATTTTTTTAAGCAATTAATAAAAGGGCAATACATAAAATTCTTAAACAAGGAGATTTTTCTATTATTTTCTGCACAATTTTCTATCATTTATAGAAAAGGTTTCAGAGAATAGTTTGTAAAATTATGTGTACAGTTTTGCATGTAAGCAAAAATAGTTTTGCCAATTTATGTTTTACACCTTGGTGTAGTGTTTCTTATGTGCTTAATTAAAGTCTCACCTAAAAAGTACCTTAAATTAACTACTAAGAATGAATAGAAACTTGTATTTTTGATACCATAGTTCCGATTCCAGTTGACTTAAACTTTCAAGTATATCATTATATTCATTTTTCAGCTCTCTTTCAAAACTCAATTGAAAGATAAGTATTGAAGTTTCTTTGTTGATTCCATGATATAATACTTAATTTCTATCCACTATTTACTTTATTTGAAATGTACCTTTCTTTAGTAAAGATGAAGCTATTTTCTTAATAAAAAGGTATTTTACCACTTCTCTGTAAGAGAGTAAATGTTTGAGGAATTATTTGATACGTCATTTAAATGATGCTTTCTTTGAAATAAAATATTTTTCTTGGATAAATGATTGAATTTTCTTCACGCTTTTTTTTTAATATTCAATTAATTTCCTGAAGTATCTTATAGATTCTTTTTACTAAAACAAATTATGAATAAGCTATTTTTAACATTATAGCAGTCATTAGTATAAGAAAAACTGAGATGACGTATTAGAATAGTATCAGTCATTAATTTATTGGAGCTTCAAAATATGGATAATTTGAATAATAGAAAGTATAAAAGTATGAATATTTAAATAATAGGTTAGAGATTTAATTCTAGGTGCCTATCTTAATCACGTAGACTTATATATCATTTGGTAAATGAAATTTGCTACATTTTTTTATATTTTTCATCAATGTAAATTTCAAGTATTACCTATGCCGACTATATAGCAGGTACTCTAAGGTACATGTATCATAGATTGGAATCAGAAAACTTCACGTAAAATGTATTACCATATCATTCAAAAAATTTTATAGTCTGTAAATAAAAAAAATGTTTAAATTTTGTGGCGCCATCTATTGTTGCATATCTGTTTAATTAATAGTATTTTGCTGGTAAATTTAGTTGGTAATATTTCATATCATTCATCGAAAATTAATTTTTTTTTTAAGTTTTCATATATGGTAGATTTTCTATTATTTTTCTAAAAATTTCTCATTTATCAAAATAACATTAAGAAAAAATGAATTAGAAATCTATGAAATAGTCGACAACTATTTTCCTAAGAAGGGTCGTTTTGATCTTATAAAAAAATTCATCGTATCTCTTAGTGTTTTGTTAGTTACACTGGAGCATAGATCTCAATATTTATCGAATGCAATTAGCATTGTTCAAAATAAAAGTTATGGGAAACTTTAATCAATATTTAAAAAGATATATATGGGAGGAGAAATGCATTAAAGATCAAGGAGCGTAATATTTTTTAGTTCTTATATTTTTTTTAATCATAATGTTAAAAGAATTTTCGGTACCAAACAAAATAACTTAATAGATCAGCCCACATGTAAAAAAAGAAAGCTAGCTATTGCTAATTTTTAACAAAACTTACAAAATATTGTAATCAAATGTTTTTTTTTTAAAAAAATAAATTAAATTTTTATATAAAATTATTTAAAATTTAAATAACATTCAACTTTAATAACTTTAGTTTGTAAAAATATTCGAAAAGGACTTTTTATATTAAATAAGTATAATTATTCCATTTTTTTTTTCGAAAATATATGCTGGGTTATTTTTTTAAAAATATATGTAAAATTCAAAAATCTAAATTTTTTTTAATGCAAGTTTTGTTGAGTTTATCCTATTTATATGTTTTATTTTTTAATCATATAAGACGATAGTACTAAAATTATATTTTTACTTCCAAATTCAATGACTAGAACTTTTTTTCAAATTTAGTTCTGTATTTACGTTCTTTCACAAATTTGAATAATTAAATTGAAAACGTTTTAATTAGTGCTGCCCTCTATGAGGTACTAAACTGACTATTCTTCTTTGCATTTAAATTGATTCCCAAGAATTTGTTTTCATCTATTAATTATATGAAAATATTGCTATCTTCTTAATGTGAAATGAATATTAATGTTTTAATAATTCGTTTTATTACTTTTATGAAGACCTTTATACTTTATAAATATTTTAATTTTTTATCATTTCCATTTCTTGTTACATCTGTTATTATTTTTAATTTTTAACTTGGTTGAAAATGCCGTAAAAATGTTATATTCCAGGAAACTAATATTTTGCCTTTCGGATTAATATTAAGTTAAAAATAAATATTTGTCAACATATTTGTTTCAATATCTTTTATTTTTTAATTGTCATATTTATTTACTTTGAAATCGTAGAAAACAAAATTTATAATTTCAGTTGAGGTTTGGAAAATGTTGCGATTTCTTGTAAACTTGGGTCGTTTGAATTCTAATTTAGATCATGCGATTTACTATTTTGAATAAAAAAATCAAATTTTGAATTATTCGTATAATGTACAAATTAAAATTTATTTTAATACACATTTATTTTTTTCCTACAGAATTCTTTTATTGATTGAATATAACTGCTTATGTGTGTGTGTGGGTGTGTGAACGCATTTTTTAACATTTCTCACAAACATTTTGGTTCTTTTTTAATTTATGGTGCGCATAGCTTTATGCATATTTCTTACATTATATATGTATATATATATATATATATTTAAAAAAAAAAAAACTTGTCTAGAATTTGTTACAATAACGTTCCTGCCGATGTCATTCGTAATATAATTTTGTGTAGCATGCACAATGATGCGGTATTTTTTCCCCTAAGTTACTGCTATAATATATTCATTTTAATGATATTCTTAGCATATTAATATAATGCTAAATTACATTTTTGAATAAAAACAAAATAGCTCAAAAATTGTATTAGTTGGATAAAAAATTAGTGCCTTTTTTCAGATATTCTTGCATTCGACTTCAAAAAAAAATTTTTTTTTATAAGATCAGTGCAGATAAGTTGAAAACGTTATATAATTCATAATAAAATTAATGTAGATATCTTATAGATCATTTGAAAAGTTTTTAAAATGTTTCTTGTACAATAATAAAGTGCATATTTCCATAAATGTAGAATATTAGTAAGCATAGTATGAATACGATATATTCATTTAGATGAATTTAGTATTCAGAAAAATGATGTTTGTTATAGATTCATAGAAATTATTTGAGATTTATGAGTATATACGAATTATAATTTTTGCATAATTACTAAGAGAAATGGTTTAAATATGTATTTTTAAAGCATGTCTGTCCAATAATAAATAAATAATATGTAGATTAATTTAATTTGTGATATGTATAAACGCTTATGTCATATTTGAGAAATGATGTATGATTTAGTGATAATTATATATATAAACAAATTACTGGTACTTATAAGTTATCGGTAAATTTAACATTTTATAGATGTCTGCATAACAATTTTCTATTTTAGAAACAGATAAACCCAATATGCTATCGGATTTTATTGAAAGACGTAATATAATAAACATTTATTTAATTTATATGTATGTGCTAGGGTTGGATGAGAAATAATCTAACATAAAAAATATTAATTTAACTAACAATTTTAAATTTGTTGAGTACAGGAATTTCTTACATGCTTACTATGCAATACAGTTTAGTAAATGTGTTCTTCCTATCAAATTGTAAGTAGTAGCATTAGGATAAGTTAGATGTGTTTTACAGGGAATTCGCCGTACAATAAATAGTTTAGTTGACCATATAATTTTATTACATTTAAGTTAATTGAAATATAACCGGTATGTATATAAAATATACATTTCAGAAATGTGCGATTATAAAATAACTTTTGTACATATTGTTATTGTATTCATATTGTTATTGTTTGTGAGAGATTAGTAAGATGAATATTTTCTTTGTAATTCGAGAAGGAATAAATACATTGGATCCAGTTTTACCAATAAAAAAGTAATAAATGCATTGATCCTAAGTAATACAGTTTTTTTATATGGTTTTAGTTCGAAATAGTTTATCAAAGAAGATATGGATTAAAGCCTAAAGCATTTAGTATATAAAAAAACTAATTGAACCTAATAGCTTACAAATTTTGAATACATATTAATTTTTCATTGCTAAATGAAGTTTTAATATATTTGTAATTTAAAAAGGATTTTTGTGATTTTACTTTTTAAATTATTGTTATAGATACAATTTATGAATATTAATATATTTTTTTATATTTTGTCTATGCAAAACTCTTGAAGAGGTTTATATTTTTAATAAACTTTGTATGATTATAAATAAATTGATGTAGATCAATTTAACTTTAAAAACTAAATATTTTGATATTTGCCAATTTAATGCCTTGAAATATAGATTAATGAGTGCAATATACAAATAAAAAATAGAATAGATATGTGCTTAGGATGTGCATACTGACTGCAAGTATATATAAAACATTACATTAAAAAATCAGTTCCAATTTTTCTTGTGAATAGAACAGTGGAGTATATAAATTATTTTAGAACCAGTTCATAGAAAAAAATGATATTAATGAATAAATTCATATAATAAATTCACATTAATCCTTAAATATGGCACATAGTGCTATAATTAAGGATTTATATTTACATGCTAAATTCAGATTTCTACATATTAATGTTTTCAAAATGATTGCACATATAAATTATTATTTATGTATCTATTTTTATTTTGATTGTGTGATAAATGTTGTTTAATCATAATAAGGTGAATCTAATGTGCATATAAAGAAATATTTAGTGCGCATCAATATCATTATAAATATGTTAATATATTTCAGTGCAGTATTAGTAACCAGTACAAACATACATTCTTAGTAAATACAAATGAGCTCATATATCAAAATTAATCATATTAGTAAGAAGACTTTTCTATATTTGCTATTTTTTACTAATAAAATATGTGCGACATAAGAACATATTAATGGATTATAATATATATACATATATACATAATTACTTTAAATTGAGTTTTCAATCCAATTTTTGTGCATAATTTAAGCAATTATCATTTGATATGCATACTGCCTTATTATCATTTGATAATAATAAATTTTCTCACAATGAAAATGAATATTTTCCGTACAAATTTTAATAAAGTATTTATGGAAAATTTGTTTAAAAATCTCAATTTTTTTTTTTTTAATATTAGAAATTCTTTTTAGTTAATATTTATTTTTTTAATATATTTCGTTTTTACAATATTTTTTTGATAATATACTAATATTTTCATTTAAACTATAAAAGAAGATATTAGTTTCAGAAAAATTCTACGATTGAAGTTTTCTGCAGTATATATATATATATATATATATATATATATATATATATACACACAATTTATATATTTGCTTAAATTTTATTGAATGAGTTATATTACCTTGTCTTTTTATTCAATAGTTTTCAATCCATTATGTTTTGTAATGATATATCTGTAGTCTATCTAAAATAGAGAGGCTTACCATTCTTGGTAGTCAGACGTCAAATACATGGGGAAAGAAGTATCATTTCCATTTAAATTGTAGTACATTGAGATTATTATCATTATCACTGTAATATTATACATGGAATTGCTATAATATTACTCAGTCAAGATAATATTTGTGTATTAATGGTCCACAATAACAAATAAGTAGAATATCAGCAGATTTTCCATGTGAGAATTCTTAAAATGCATTATTCTTAAAATTATAATCATTACTAGCATTAACATGCTAGTAATACCTTACAAAATCAGAAAAAGAATATTTAATAACGTTTCAGTTTCTTAAGTTGATATGTTATCAATATCATTTTTCAATAATATTATTAAAATTTGGTGTTTCTGATAATTTATAGTTCTTCATTTAATTATCAAAACAGAATGGTGAATTGTAAATAAAAGATAATAATGAATTTGCAAAGTTAAAATAATGTAATTTCAAAACTTTGAGATATTTCATTTGCGATTGCATAATCATAGAGCAATAAATGTGTAAATCTGTTCTAGTATTCTCTTTACTGGAGTTTTAAACTAAAGAAATTGTATTTTCAATATCTGCTATGCAATTTTTTATGTATTAAGTTAAAAATGGTAAAAAAAAATTTTTTTTTAATGCTTATTATTAGTTTCGGCATATATGCGTCATTTCCAATCAATATTTGATCTTTCAACTGTAATTTCACTGAAAAATACATACTTTACGATTTACAATTTCAATGCCTACAATAAAAGTACTTGGCTTAGTTATACTTCCATTTATTTGTTCTTCCACATAAATAATAACAGCGCCGAAAAATGTCATTAAAGACAATCTTTAAAATTTGAATTTCTTAAGCTCTGAGAATTATTCTGCAGAATTTAAATTTTATATATACATTAGAGTTGCAGTTTCGAAATCCTTTGATTAATATATATTCTAAATTAATAAAAACATACATTCAAATATTAAAAAAATGCAATTAGCATCATATAGTTGATTTTTTCTTTCTTTTTTCCAACTCTAAAAAAGATTTTCAATATTATCTTCCATGATTGATGAATCCATTATTATTGTTTGATCGGAATGAAGAGGAATATCATTGAATTCTTACTTAAAAGGAATAATGAATGATTTTTGAAAAATCGCCAAGTTTCTGCTTTTTGACAAGCGAACACCTGCGAATCTTGTTGAACAAGTGGGACCGAATGTGAAAGTTTTCTTTAAATGTCATTGAAGAAGATGCTTCGCATGCATAAACAAAGACAAACAGAGGACAGCAAGTTTTCAAATTATGTGAACATTTCCTTTCTTATCTACTTACCCCTTGTTTCGTAATTTCGAAATGCATGCATCATTGCGTCAAACGCAGAGCTCGTTTAAATAACAAAAAGTGTTGGGCATGAAACAAATGCTAAACAGCTTTGATCTTTAACATTTTGTTTAAAATCTTCCGTCCTTTCTACTGGTAATATATATAACTCGAAATTATATAATGAAATTGACTCATCATCAGATAGCTTATGCATTACGATTGAAATAAAATAATTAAACTTGTGAGAACTATTCTGTTACGCCGTCGTTAATTTTTAATGATGAGAGAGGTTAAATAATATTAGTCTTTTATATCAATAACATTAATGAAATTACCCTTGTAAATGAATGACAGAAGAATATGTTGCTAAGAAATATTGGTTAATGATATAAAATAATTGATTGAAAAAAATATACAGGTAATTGAAAAATATGCAAAAAAAATGTTAATATTTGTATATTAATTTTTCTACTCTGGTGTTCTATTCCTTTTTCATATGATAATTTAATTCATATCGCAATAATATATCTGTGAATACGTATTTTATATCACTCAAGATAAAAAAATTTCTCTAATAATAACAAATACATATTATTTAAAATTTATCAATTTACAGACCATTATGTTTCTCAGAAAATTGATTTCTAGATGTTTATAATATTGACAGTAATGAGCAAAAATCCATCATCAAAATTTTGGTGCGCCATAAAAAAATTATTATCCCCTGTAAAATATGAAATAAAATTTTAAAATATTCAAAATATATAGCGAAGTGATATACTTTAAACAAGAACTATTCATTTGTTAAAGGATCCTTTCCTCATCAAACGCCCCGTAATTTTATATTAGATCAAATGACAAGTTCTATATTTTTGTTGGCATCTACCTCTTACCTTGCGCCGTTGGAAAAATATGATATCTGAAAAATATTTCACTGGCAAAAAGGCTGAAATCTTTATTCACTGATTGTGTTGTGAAAGATCAAACGAATTCTATTTCTCTATTAACAGAGTTCCAGAAACCTTTAGCCTTGAAAATTACACCAAAATAACAAATTATCATCATCCATCAAGAATTGCATGAAGATAGTAGCTCTAACTTCAGTGTTTAGATAAAAAGCAAAGACAAAAAGCATCTGCATTATTCCTGATTTTAATTTACAAAATACGCTGTTAGAAGAACATTTTGTTTCAATTAGTAAACAAAAGTGTTGATTCTAATTCATAACAAATCAGCAAACAGAAGTGCAAACCAACCAAAATATCATCAAATTTC
This sequence comes from Latrodectus geometricus, assembly GCA_026290005.1. Lineage (NCBI taxonomy): Eukaryota > Metazoa > Arthropoda > Arachnida > Araneae > Theridiidae > Latrodectus > Latrodectus geometricus. The sequence continues at coordinate 62,315 of JAPDSC010164566.1, forward strand.
TGCTTTTTGTACATAAAATAAAATATGCTTTAAACAAGAGGATCGATCCATGACTCACTATTATCCTTAAAAATATAATTGGTATTATAAATTAATAATTGACACTAGTCTTTTGCTGATTGTGGTCAACAATATTGTTCAAGTCATAGCGTCGTTTCACTGTTTCATTCATAATTATGTCACAACCCGGTATAAATCGCTAAGATGACAGTTATAGGGGCTGAAAAACATTTTAACAGTACTAGAAATAAAGAAAATCAAAAATTTAGAGTAAAAAGAGTAAATTTTCTTTTCGTTGCAAACATTAAAATGCTCTAACAAATCCTGCCTAGAGGCGTGATGATTATTTCGAACATATTTCTACAAGATAAATTGGATTTCACAGTTGCTATTCCTCCAAAATCCACATATAATACTTCAACTCCAATAATCAAATTTTCCTTCATAAATGTTGATCCTCGGGGCAATGCAATTGCTTTGAAATTATCGTTTATAAAATTTTATTGTAAATTCTATGTTCTACAAATCATATTGTTTGTAAAAATATCTTTCGTTTTAATTTTATTTTGTCTTTATACAGCTTATATTTGATTAATTACAGCTTACATTTTTAACTGAACTTATGGATATTGGGTAATTTAATCAGTAGCTCTTAAAATTCTTTATTGAATGTTAAATTTTAAAAAAATATTATAAGATCATATTATATTCAAAACTAGTTAGTTCTTCATTCAAACGAATCAAATTGAGTTGAGCTGTTGAGTAGAAAATCATAGTATTAGAATGCCATTTCTTTGATATTTCACAAAAAAGTTTAGAAAATGAATTTTGAATTGAATCTTTGCAAAAGAACATTTTGATTGAGTCGACCAAATAGTATGTTTAAATATTGCAATTAATATAATACTATTGAATCTTTGTTCTCTAAGGAAGTTTCACTTTAACTTTTGAGGTAAAATTATACTACACTTCAAGTTACAATGACTCATTTATTTACATTAAATGTATGATATTAGATATAAGTGAATTTTTTTTAACATGTCTGAAGAAGAAGAGAATTTTTTAAATATAATCCTGAAGTTTCTGAAATATTTTCAGAGCTGGAGCTCCTGAAAACTCTCTTGTTCTTGTTGATATCATTAGTGCGATCTCCCCCTGGTGCTGCCTTCTTGGCAGTGTCCATTCTCTTATGTATCTTCATACTTACTATCTGAAAAAAGTTTTATCACACAAAGATTAGACTTAGAGCTGTAATATTATTGTGTTTGTAAAACGAACTACTTAGCTGTCGCATAATAAACCATCAAATTCTCAATTAATTTCATTAAGAAGCTAATATATTGATCTAAGAACATTAGTTTGAATGAAAAAATTCATCATATAACAATAAACTTCATAATAAAAAATTGGTGCTTATTTGGTATCAAAAATAACAATGTAATTGCTGTCAGAGTAGAAAATTAAATAGATTTAAAAATCTTTCATCAGAAATTTAAAATGTTTTTATAATCTATTTTAATATTGATTTACTTTGTGATATCAAGGAAAAATTATTTCAATCAATAGATTTAAATACTAATAGATTTGAAAATTCTTTAAAATTAATATGAACTTTCGAAATGAAATAACGTTTTAATGAAATCTATCATCTTATAAACATGCTTAGTAATTATACTGTTAGCTTATTATTAATGAGAGTTCATTGTGTGTGTGAACAATGAATTTAATAATAATTTAAACTTTTAAATAAAACTAAACAGGCCATGGGGGGTCAAGGTCTACAGTACCCATATCTGTTTTCTCGACATAAGGCTCTAGGGTGCGAAGTATATATCTCGTTTAGGTGGTCAGCCTAATACGAAACTCCCAGTGTTAAGTTCTAAAGCATGCTTGGTACTCAGTTTTATCCACCCACTGAAGGGTTGAAAGGTTGAGTTGACCTTGGCAGCTCAAGAACAGAACCTCAGACATGTGCCTTGGTTGCGCGAAACGCTTCCATCACGCCACCGGGCTTAATTTAAGCTATTACATACATTAACTTTATATTTTATTAATAGTGAAATATAAGTGTTACATTTTTTTTTTAATTTAAGAAAAAAGTGTATATATTTCGGGCAGGATTTGAACTCACTCTTAAAGGTTCTCAAACAAAATTAAATGCTAAGGTTATGTTTTCATAGTAGAACATTTGAGAAAAATTTAGATATAGAGACAAAACATTGCTAAAATGTAAAAAATGGAATATCTTCAAATTGGGTGATCATATTAAGCAAAAATATTGTTAAGACTTTGGCCAAAAATCATAATAATATATAACCTCGTGATCACTAATAATCTTCGAGGGCATTTTTTTGTGAATTACGATATTTGGAATAAAAACATATATTAATGGAATAAAACACGTAAGATTAAATAGGTAATACAAAAATTTCTCTTTATTAAACTGTGTGAGCTAAAAATCACATCTCGTGTGTTAGAAGTGCGTGACGACAATCGTTAGTGAGACAATCTTAAGAATAGTGTAATGATCGGAAATTGCAAGTAGAAGCAGATTTCATAATTTACAGGTGGAATCACCATGAAAACTAAAAACCAAGGCCATTACGTCAAGGAAACATCCTGTCTTAGACTAAAATTTCACATAGAAGATACTTTTAAGTGACAGGAGGTATCTGTCTCTGCCAATTGTTAAATAGCGTGAATAAAAATAACTTCCAAATTTGTAGTTGTGGTGCATTATCATCTATGTATATAAAAATCCTAAGATTCGTGATTAGTTGTAAAAGATGCATAGTAATTTATTGTCATTTTTTCCACTAAAGAGTTATCTTTTGCAAATGACTTCAGGAGTAAACAATAGGAGCTAAATAAGAACTATTGAAATGATAAAAATATACTGTATTATCCCTTACTTAGTTTGACAACAAAAACAGTTGCAGTTTTCTAAAAAAACTACTTATCTTTCAAAAGTTATCTAAGAGAGAATAAGTGCACTAATTTAAACCTACAGTTGGAAATAGAAACTAAGATTTCAAGCAGTCAAGCATGATAGATTTTAGTCAAAAAGATTTTGGAAAAAAAGAATACTTATATAAATTCTCTTTAATTCCATTTGCTAATGGATTGAAAAGTGTCTAACTGAATTCTGATCAAAGAAAAAATTTGAGGCTGCTATGATCTGGACGTAATAATGCTCAACAGTCAATTTTCTTAAGGTCATTAAACAAAAGTAAGGCATCAACAAATGTACCAATCCAAGTTTCAAATATAAATGCACTAAATAAAAAATATACGAGGAAGTAAAATAATGAAAAATGTATTTTTAAATGCAGCGGCAGTATAATTTGATGATTTCGAAAAAAAATCTGTACAAATTTCTGCACAAACAGTAATGAGAATTATTGAGGCTTTGAGCCCTGATGTTGTTTCACAATTTAAATAGATTTTAATTGCTGTAGCTATTTTTCCCAGTAATTTGAATCGGTTAATATAGTTAATACAGACCAGTACAGGCCACGCACGTGCGCATTTTAAAGAATAGTGTTTATTAATTTCAAAATAAATGAAGAATGATGAAATTATACGATTATAACAGGACAGTCTATAGGACATATATTTATCAGCGTAGATCTTATCAACTTTGAAAATATTTCTAGAAATATTGATGTAGGCTTAATAATCGATGGAGCTCTACTATGGCATAACCTTATGCTACAATGATGACATTCTGAAATTTTAATCTTACCATCGTGCAATACACCAGAAGTGACCGTGTGGAATGTTTTTAAGTATGAACGATGGATTTTAAAAACTCATGAAAATAGAGACTGAAATTAAAATACATACAGTTTAGAGACATTTGTTCAGAATATTGACTGATGAACTAGATTGTGTGCCAGTATAATAATATACTGCCAATTTAGTTCATGGAAGTTCTTCGGTTAAATAAAAAGTTTAACTACGCTCTTAAGGATTGCTTTCTGCTTTAGTAAAACTTTTGAAAGAACGACGAAAATGTTTCCATGAATTTTAAGACGATTTGGTTGCAGGATTTTGATTTTTACACTAGCATCATGGAAAAATTAAATATTCGTAACTGGTAGCTCCATGGTAAGGATATAGGTTTTAGTGTCATTCTCAAAATAACTGAAATGGTGGAGAAAATATCATCCAAAGTGAGTACAAACATTTTTCTCACTTGAAACAAGACCTTGAAAATCAAGAGTCTTCAATGCTTTTTTACAACGGAAAAAAAATACATTAGTATTTTTTTACTAGCAAATACAAATTATATATTCAAATTTGATAAATAAATGCAACTAATTATAAAGATTTCAAAAGAATTTAAATTGATGCTTAGTTTATTAAATAACATTTCATAGAGGTTGATAAAGAAGAGTTTTTTACCTGTATCATGGAGTATTTTAATTATATAAATATATACATATATTTAACTAAAATCGATTTCCTATTTACTATAAATGTTTATCCACAGTAAGAATTGTAAGGTTTTTGTTTCTAATAAAAATTTGGTAATTATTTTGGCTGGTAGTTCAGAGTGGCATTTAAAATTAATACGACAGAGCAGAAGTTTTATAAATTAGGAGATCATTGCTTCAGGCAGATTAGAAATATCACTCATTTGCGCTACACACTCATTCTGATCCCTAACATGTATCTAGACATGTTATGGTTTCCAATAACATTATATGCAAATATAGAAGGGAAAAATTTCTAAATAAAAAGGTTTTCAAATAAAAACATTAAAAATGATGAATTTTAATTATGATAAAAAAGAGTATGTTAAATAATGAAAAAAAGGATCACACACAGGTGATGTTTAAGTGATTCAGGGAAACTCAAGAAGTTTAGAAAGAGTATTAAACATCAAGTTATATAAACCACTTCATAACCATTATCATTGCATACTTCGCATCAAAAATATTTTACAGACGATATATAGAAATAAAATTAACAAAAATATGAACAATTGTGCTTGGAAAAAGTTAACTATATTGAGACGAAATTATCTTATATATAATGGTTATGGTACATTTTTATAGTTATATTTGCTTAATTCGTAAATCTCGCTTAGAGCTAAAAATAAGAACAAATGCTAATAAAGAGTTTTTATCTTAAAAATAAGTTACTCGCCTCAAATTAATGCTTTAAAATGAACGCGCTATATGTTATAACTTGATCGTAATGATGGTAATCCTAACAGGAACGATGAAATAAACATATGAATATTCCATTCCATTCATCTATTCGATAAGAGAAAACCAACATTATCAACTCAATCCATTTATTATTACAGGGATTAAGTTGTTAAAGTTAATTTTTTTTTTTTTTTTTTTTTTTTTTTTTTTTTTTTTACATCTTCATATGTTTTAATGCATTCCTTTCAAATAACATAATTCGGAGCCTATTTCCAAATTAATCCCGTTATACAATTACTTCGAACTTAAAAGTTCTTTTCATCTGCCAATGAATACGTTTATATAGTTAATTGATTAGACAAACTATTACTAACCAGTTTCAGCTCACATAACGACACACAAAAAAAAATAGAAAAAGTTTATTCATGATATAAAGTAGTAAGAGCTGACTTTCTGCTAAAAGTAATATCACATATTAAAGAGGAATACTTTTTAATCTTTTTCAAACAAAAACATAATCTTTGAATTCATAAATTGATTCATTTAAAACTGAAATGAAACGTAAGCAGATTTAAGATCAAATTTCAATATATTTTTAAAAATGATCTAATACACAAATGGTTATGAAGTCATAAAATTTACTCTAGAATTGTAATGGGTGATTCGTTTTATTTTCTAATGGTTAGTACATGTTTTAAATGAAAATAATTAAAATAAATTTTACCATTATTAATTTTTAATATTTTTGTAATAGTTTATTTTCATAAAAACAATACAATTAAAATTCAGAATTAAAGAGTGTTTTTTAATTTAGTGAAATCAACAGAAAAACACTAAAGCTCAAATTTGCATAAATTTACAAAGTTAGTAAGTGCTATTAAATTTCTGAAGTTTGTGCTAAAGTGTTCCATCCCACTTCGAAAGTTGTACCTGTTATATTCGGTGTCAAACCACCCTCACAAGGTCCGGGCATTTGAGTCACTTCAATGTCAAAGCTGCTTGGATTACTGCTTTCAGAAGACTTAAACGTCAATATTATTTCATCTTTGTCACCATCAAAAGGCACGAACTCTGTTTAAAAAATTAGATTTTATCATTGAATATTTTCATTTCAGAAAAATTAATCAGATCTAAGAACAAAAAAATTCCAACAGGTGTGGATGCAAGAAACATAAAAAAAACATTCAATTACATTTTCCAAAATTGGATAAGTTCATACAGAGAATCTTCATCTCAAAATTGGAAGATTTCTTTTTATCATTGATGTTTTTAAACTAATGGAAATTTTATTTGTAATACTTAGCAGAAAGGTAGGTGGACAGAAAAAGAACACGGTAGCCAATACTTACTTCTGGTACCGCCAAGTATTCCACACATCTTCTGCCCGTCTGGTAGCAGAAGATGATCTTTTAAACAGCCAGCACTTTCTGTTACATCGAAGCTGATGAAATCTAACTGAATGAGACAGGCTTGAGATTCTGACC
>JAPDSC010164566.1:78395-120151 GCA_026290005.1 Latrodectus geometricus
TATATATATATATATATATATATATATATATATATATATATATATATTGTAAAAACAAAATATATTAAAAGAATAAATATTAACTAAAAAGAATTTCTAATATTAAAAAAAATTGAGATTTTTAAACAAATTTTTCCATAAGTACTTTATTAATATTTGTACGGAAAATATTAATTTTCATTGTGAGAAAATTTATCATTATCAAATGATAATAAGGCAGTATGTATATCAAATGATAATTGCTTAAATTATACACAAAAATTGGATTGAAAACTAAATTTAAAGTAATTATGTATATATATTATAATCCATTAATATGTTCTTATGTTGCACATATTTTATTAGTAAAAAATATCAAAAATAGAAAAATCTTCTTACAAATATGATTAATTTTGATATATGAGCTCATTTGTATTTACTAAGAATGTATGTTTGCACTGATTACTAATACTGCACTGAAATATATTAACATATTTATAATGATATTGATGCGCACTAAATATTTCTTTATATGCATATTAGATTCACCTTATTATGACTAAACAACATTTATCACACAATCAAAATAAAAATAGATACATAAATAATAATATATATTTGCAATCATTTTGAAAACATTAAATATGTGAAAATCTGAATTTAACATGTAAATATATATCCTTAATTATAGCACTATGTGCCATATTTAAAGATTAATGTTAATTTATTATATGAATTTATTCATTAATATCATGTTTTTATATCTACTGGTTCTAAAATAAATTATCTATTCCCCTGTTCTATTCACAAAGAAAAATTGGAACTGATCTTTCAATATAATGTTTTATATTTACTTGCATTTTAGTCAGTATGCACATCTTAAGCACATATCTATTCTATTTATTATTTGTATTGCACTCATTAAACTATATTTCAAAGCATTAAATTGGAAAATATCAAAATATTTAATTTTTAAAATTAAACTGATCTACATCAATTTATTTATAATCATACAAAGTGTATTAAAAATATAAACCTCTTCAAGTGTTTGCATAGAAAAAATATAAGAAAAATGTATTAATATTCATAAATTGTATCTATAACAATAATTTTAAAAATGTAGTCTACTTATATTCCATTTATTCAATATTTAGCTTATATTTTATAAAAATAAAATCAAAAAATCCTATTTAAATTACAAGTATATTAAAACTTCTATACCAATGAAAAATTAATATGTATTTAAAATTTGTAAGCTATTACGTTCAATTAGTTTTTTTATAAACTGAATGCTTTAACCCATATCTTCTCTGATAAACTATTTCGAACTAAAACCATATAAAAAACTGAATTGTATAGGATCAATGTATTCATTATTTTTTATTGGTAAAACTGGATCCAATGTATTTATTATTTTTCGAATTTCACAGAAAATATTCATCTTACTAATCTCTCACTAGCAATAACAATATGAATACATGTATTAACAAAAGTTATTTTATAATCGCTCATTTCTGAAATGTATATTTTATATACATAATGGTTATATTTCAACAAACTTAAATTTAATAAAATTATATGGTAAACTAAACTATTGTACGGCTAATTCACTGTAAAACACATCAACTTATCCTAATGCTCCTACTTACAATTTGATAGGAAGAACACATTTACTAAACTATATTGCATAGTAAAAAGCTAAGAAATTCCTGTACTCAAAAAATTTTAATTGTTAGTTAAGTAAATGTTATGTTAGAATATTTCTCATCTAATCTTAACGCATACATATAAGTTAAATGAATATTTTTAATACTACGCGTCTTTCAATAAAATCCGATAGCATATTGAGTTTATCTGTTTCTAAAATAGAAAATTGTTATGCAGACATCTATAAAATGTTAAATTTATCGATACTTAAGAGTTTCAGTGGTTTGCTTGCATATAATTATCACTAAATTATACATTATTTCTCAAATATGACTTAAACGTTTATACATATCACAAATTAAATTAATCTAAATCTTATTTATTTATTATTAGACAGACATGCACTAAAAATACATATTTAAACCATTTCGCTTGGTAATTATGCAAAAATTATAATTCGTATATACTTATAAATCTCAAATAATTTCTATGAATCTATAACAAACATAATTTTTCTGAATACTAAATTCAACTAAATAAATATATTGTATTCATACTATGCTTACTAATATTCTACATTTATGGAAATATGCACTTTATTATTGTACAAGAAACATTTAAAAAAACTTTTCAAATGATCTATAAGATATCTACATTAATTTTATTATGAATTATATCTTATTTTCAACTTATCTGCACTGATCTTATAAAAAAATTTTTTTTCTGAAGTCGAATGCAAAAATATCTTCAAACTAAAAGCACTAATTCTATAACTAAAACAATTTTGAGCAATTTTGTATTAATTGCAAAATGTAATTTAGCTATTATATTATTATTATGTATAAGAATGTCATTAAAATGAATATATTATAGCAGTAACTTTGGGGGAAAATTAATGTAAGAAATATGCATAAAGCTATGCGCACCATAAAATTAAAAAAGAACCAAAATATTTGTGAGAAATGTTAAAATATACGTTTACACACACACGTAAGCAGTAATATTCAATCAATAAAAGAATTCTGTGGGAAAAAAAAAAAACATTCTGTATTATACAGAATACCATAACAAGACATTTAGCTAAATGAAAATTTTTATGTGTATTGAAATAAATTTTAATTTGTACATTATGCGAATAATTCAAAAATTGATTATTTTATTCAAAATAGTAAATCACATGATCTAAATTAGAATCCAAATGTTCCAAGCTTACAAGAAATCGCAAAATTTTCCAAACCTCAACTGAAATTATATATTTTGTTTTCTAAGATTTCAAAGTAAATAAATATGACAGTTAAAAAATAAAAGATATTCAAACAACTCTGTGGAAAAATATTTATTTTTAATGTAATATTTAAGAAATTTATTTAATTTAATATTAATGCGAAAGGCAAAATATTAGTTTCCAAGGCAATAACATTTTTATGGGATCTCCAACCAAGTTAAAATTTAGATACAATTACAGATATAATAAGAAATGGAAAAGATAAAAATTAAAATATTTATAAACTATAAAAGTCTTCATCAAAGTAATAAAACGAATGATTAAAACATTAATATATATTTCATTAAGAAGATTAGCCATATTTTCATATAATTAATAGATGAAAACGAATTCTTGGGAATCAATTTAAATTCAAAGAAGAATAGTCAGTTTAGTACATCATAGAGGGCAGCACTAATTAAAACGTTTTCAATTTAATTATTCAAATTTGTGAAAAAACGCGTAAATACAGAACTAAATTTGAAAAAAGTTCTAGTCGTTGAATTTAGAAGTAAAAATATAATTTTAAGTACTATCGTCTTATATTATTAAAAAATAAAACATATAAATTGGATAAACTCTTCAAAACTGCATTAAAAAAACCTTAGATTTTTTTGAATTCAACATATATTTCTAAAAAAATAATCCCGCATATATTTTTAAAAATAATGGAATAATTATATTTATTTAATATATAAAAAATCCTTTTCAAATACTTTTATAAACAAAAGTAATTAAAGAGTTGAATGTTATTTAAATTCCAAGTAATTTTAGATAAAAATTTAATTTATTTCTAAGTATAAACATTTGATTAGAATATTTTATAAGTTTTGATACAAATTAGCAACTGCTAGCCTCTTTCTTTTTACATGTGAGCCGATATATTATTTTGTTTGGTACTGAAAGTTCTTTTAACACTAAGATTAAAGAAAAAAAATAAAAACTAAAAAATATCACGCTCCTTGATTTTTAATGCATTTCTCCTGCCATATATATCTTATTAAATATTGATTAAAGTTCCCCATTACTTTTATTTTTGACATTGCTAATTGCATACAATAAATATTGATATCTCTGCAGCAGTGTAACTAACAAAACACTAAGAGATAGGATAAATTTTCTTTTAAGATCAAAACGACCCTTCTTAGGAAAATAGTTGTCGACTATTTCATAGATTTCTCATTCATTCTTTCTTAATGATACTTTGATTACAGAGAAATTTTTAGAAAATAATAGAAATCTGCCTTATAAGAAAACTTAAAAAAAAAATTAATTAAGTTTCGATGAATGATAAGAAATATTACTAACTAAAATGCCAGGAAAATACTATTAATTAAACAAATATAGAACAATAGATGGCGCCACAAAATTTAAAAAATTTTATTATTTGCTAACTATAAAATTTTTTGAATGATATGGTAATACATTTTACGCGTGAAATTTTCTGATTCCAACGTATGATACATGTATCTTAGACTACCTTCTTTAGTCGGCTTAGCTAATACATGAAAATTACATTGATGAAAAATATAAAAAATGTAGCAAATTTCATTTACCTAATGATATATAAGTCTACGTGATTAAGATAGGTACCTAGAATTAAATCTAGAACCTATTATTAAAATATTCATACTTTTATACTTTCTATTATTCAAATTATCTATATTTTGAAGCTCCAATAAATTAACGACTGATACTATTCTAATACGTCATCTCAGATGTTCTTATATATACCAATGACTGCTACAATGCTAAAAATAGGTTATTTCATAATTTGTTTTAGTAAAAAGAATCTATAAGATACCTCAGGAAACTAATTGAATATTAAAAAAAAAGCGTGAAGAAAATACAATCATGTATTCAAGAAAAATATTATATTTCAAAGAAAGCACCATTTAAATGACGTATCAAATAATTCCTCAAACATTTACTGTCTTACAGAGAAGTTGTAAAATATCTTTCAATTAAGAAAATAGCTTCATCTTTACTAAAGAAAGATACATTTCAAATAAAGTAAATAGTGGATAGAAATTATGCATTATATCATGGAATCAACTAAGAAACTTCAATACTCATCTTTCAATTGAGTTTTGAAAGTGAGCTGAAAAATGCTATTAATGTACTTGAAAGTTTAATCTAAAGGGAATTATTCAATCAAAAATACAAATTTCTATGCATTCTTAGTTGTTAATTTAATGTACTTTTCAGGCGGGACTTAAATTAAGCACACAAAAAACACTACATCAAGGTGTAAAACATAAATTGGCAGAACTGTTATTGCTTGCATGCAAAACTGTACACATAATTTTATAAACTATACTCTGAAATATTTTCTATAAATGATGAAAATTGTACAGAAAATAATAGAAAAATTTCCTTGTTTAAGAGTTTCTTATATTGCCCTTTTATTAATTGTTTAAAAAATGTAAACATACTGAAATTTCGAAAAATTTTACTTATAAAGTTTCAGTCTGAACAAATCTGAAAGTACATGAACGTAAATTTGAAATTCTAAAGCTTTTAAGATTTTAAAAAATGATTTTATTGATTACATTTTTTGTTTGAAGGACCTACTAACAATCAGTGTGACCAGACAGTTTGGGCAACTACTGGCACCATTACATCGCCTGGTTTTCCTGGATTTTTCGGTCCCAACTATTTGTGCACCTACAGGATTTATCGACCTGATCTGTCAGTCTGTCAACTGGAACTCGACTTCATAGTTTTTAGTCTGGGAAAGCACAATCCACCCAGCTGTTCATCCGGTGCCTATCTTGAGCTGCCAGGAAGGAATCGCTTGTGTCACGACATGCTTGGAAAAAGTAAGCATTTTTCGCAGATTGCAATTCATCTCTCTCTCTCTCTCTCTCTCTCTCTCTCTCTCTCTCTCTCTCTTTTCATTTAACACAATTCATTTAATTACACATCAATATAATGTAGCAAAAATTTTCCTCTTAAAAAATGCCTTACACTTTTTAGTTTTCAATACATTTTTTTGGAAATGATTAAAGATGAATGGTTTTAAAATATAGGATCGTATTTTCATAAACATTTGGGTAAACATTACCCATTTGGGATCAAGGGTAAGCATTAATAAGACCTTCATATGCATCTGAGTGTTTTTGCTGCGATCTTTGTTTATTCAGAGTTATAATAGTGATAACACAAGTCTTTTATAATTTCTGTATTCTCATTAAAAATCAATTTTAAATTTTCACTGAACACATTTCATGATATTCTGAACAAAGTACCCAACCAGATGTTTTACAACTCTTTTCAACAAATCTTTTAGAAATATAATAAAAAACTTTTTTTTATTATTGTTGATTGAATAGCATAATTTTCACCTCAATAACTATATATAAGTAGATCTTAAGAATAGAAGTTTTCTAACGTACATGTTTATTATTGGAAACTACTTATTATAAATTTATAATGTAATAAAGAAAGAGAAATTCAAGTCTTAGGTATATAATATTTTTGATATTTCTTTTCAGGAAATTCATTTTTGTAAGTTAATATTTTTAATGTGTGAAATTCATTTTGAAATTCTGTTTGGAAACTGAGCCGGTTTATGGTATTTATAATATGAGATTTAGAAGTTCTGTTCTTGATGTTATGAGTTCAAATATAGAAAAACATTCTACTGATAGTTTACAAGGCATGGTCATATAATGGAACCATTTTGTTTTGTAAAGAAAGTCACAATTTATAGTGTTTATTGTAAATATGGTGTGTTATCGTTGCTTTTCGGAATCGAAATTAAGTATTTTTAACAAAATACTTTCAAAATTCTTATTCATGGGTTTTGCCTCCACCAGATGCTGGAGTCATTTTGATATAATAAAAATATTTTCAAAAACAAGATTCAATAAGGTTAGTTGGTTGGGTTTTGTGGCGCAAGGTCCAAAAAAGATAAGCTGCGACAAAAGATTCAATAAGGAAAAAGCAAACGATTTCAGAGACAAACAACACAAAAGCAAAACTCTATTTCAGCATTTCTACTCTTCTACTACACTATAAAATAAATAAATATAGGAGTCTTCAAAAAATATGTCTATGAAACAAAGTTTTTTATATGCATTCTTTTTGATAATATTACATATGTATTTGATTTAGTTATATATTTTCAAGTATTTTATTAAATTGATTTTAAAGTAACATATTTCTTTTTAAATTGTAAAATAAGGAATATAATATGTTGTATATATTAGTTGGACCCCCCCCCAACCCCACACACAGAAAGTTTAAACAAGAGTTATGAAACATCTTATTTTAATTTGATGATTTACACATAAACCATTAATTTTTCATAACTAATTATCTATAGAAACTCATGCAATTGTAACTAAAAAGAAATAAATTTTTCAGAATTTAAAAGAGTTAGTAGTTGAACTCATGGTTAATTAAAACTAAGCTCCTACTATATCCTCTAACAATATTTAAAAGAGTTAGTAGTTGAACTCATGGTTAATTAAAACTAAGCTCCTACTATATCCTCTAACAATATTTTTTATTACATGGGATTATAAAAGTATGATGAGTTAAAGTAGCACTTGGCCGACGATACCACAAATAATAATCTGATTTCAAAAAGAATCGCATCTTAAGCTTCAGAGAAATTGGTTGTTTGAATATACATATTATCCAGCAATTGGTAAAAGCGATATTGTAATTGGATAATCTGAATTGCAATGTATCAGATAAGCCGCAATCAGAAACTGCGGAGCAACTGTCGCTCTTGTGGGCCATAAATGCACCAAAAGATAGAACAATCAAGAAAGATGTTAAATTGACGCCAAAAATATTGTTACCGTCTATTTAATGTTATTTCCCAAGTGGCATGGATTCAGTAGTATAAGAGCTCACCATAAATAACCAACTTAGTATATCTAGGAGCAGGTATCGATGTCTATTAAGGCTATTGCTATTATCGATACTTCTACAGATAGCGATACCCTCTGAATTGGTGTCACTGTTAAGCAAACAAAACAGTGTCTGGGCAGAGGTACATTATTTCCTGCTAAAAATTCCATTTTCCTGTAAATGGTGAAGACCATCGCATATGTTTGTGGAGGAAGAAAAATGATTATACCAATCTAGCATTTATTGCAAAGTGGCACACTGATGTAAAAAATTGGTGTGACAGTCCGGGAATCTATCTATAGTGATAAACTATCCCAAAAATATCTATAATCTTTTGGGATAGCTGATCACTTTTAATCATGTTAATAGCTCACAAGTATGCTGTAATCATTTTGTAGCAAATGGTACTTCATAGGTTGATAAATCATCAAGAGGAGCAAAACAACAATTGTGTTTCTTACTGTATTGGGTGCTAATATATGACCTCTTACAATATTTTATTAACGAGTCAATGTTCTTTATTCTAGCTAAGTTAGGACGTAGTTATGTAAGTAAGTTAGGACGTATGGGATAAATGATTTGCGATGTCTCGCAATACCATAATTTTTCGATCGGTTGCTGCATATGTACGAAAAGGAATTGAAGAAGGACATTGATTAACTTGTCCTCTTCAAGTCATTTACACATGGGTCTTTATAGAAACCATGTGCTATTGAATATAAGCTTGTTTAGTTGCCATAAATAATTTTAAAATCTAATGAAATTAAAATAAATTTTGTTTCTATTAATCCATTAAATGTTTCCCTTTCTGTAAATTTGTAATCTTTAAAATCTATGTACTTGCTAAATTCAGTGATCATGATATCAGAGTGTAGGTCTGATTTTCCAATAGAGTTTATTCAAATTGAATGCCATACATCTTATGGTATTTTTAATGAATAAATAAATGAGTAAAGCTTTAAAATTGGTAGTTTTATTATACCTTAAAATTTTTTTGACGTTTGTTTTGTTTCATGGTTAGCTAATGTTGATATGAGGAGATAATTCCAACTAAATGCTCATTATAGGAACTAATCTTGCAAACTGTATTTTAATTGATAACGGTCAACAAATTGCAATCTACTTCTGCAGAATTTAAATTAAAACAATTAAAGCAAACAAAATATCCTGTGATACTATACATAAATCACATTTATTCTTCATTCTATTTTATGTTTTAGTGATCATAAAAGTGTCAGAATTCCAGGATCCAGTTATCTTTGAATTCAATAGTGATAGCTCAACCTCTGGTAGAGGGTTCCATATTCAAGTGACTCAAATACCTAATACTTGTCCCGGATTTACTGGTAAGAGAATTTTGTTTTAGAAATTAAAATAATTTACAAAGTTTGATTTTTCTAAATTAAAGAGTTAACAAAAAAATTAAAACCCAAATAAAAAAAAATTTCCTCAAAAAAGTTTTTTTTTCTAAAAAAGTGTACATTTTTTCTGGATTTTTTTTTTTTTTCATTTTTTTCTTGTAACTAATAATTACTTTCTATTTTCATTTGCATTCTATTTTCTTTCTAAAAAGATAGAACTTTAAACTTTAAATTAAAGAAATTATTTGACTTACATAACTATTATATTGCCTTTTTAAAATATAATGAAATAAAATGCTTCGAAATACATATTAAATGTTCATTCAAAAGGTATTTCGTTAAATTTTGATCAGTTTTATTTAAATTTGATGTTAAAATCAAGTTTTCATGTAAATTTGAAATTTAAATTACAATAATAAAAAAAATATCTTAATCTAAATTCTGCTTTTTTTTTTTTTTTTTTTTTTTTTTTTTTTTTTTTTTTTTTTTTAAAGAGAGATTTTGGTGGGATCATCTTGGTTTAACCAGACTTCAACATTGTATAAATTAATTAAAATTTACTATTTCCCTATTTAAAGATTCTATGGATTTAAAATCCACTCTTGCGATTTTCAGAGGAAACTTTTAGAAATATGCTCTATCAATCAATCATAACCCATAAATTCAATTCTACTTCTTTTATTAATTATTGCCCCATTAAAAATAACCCACATATAATATTGAAGTATATAGATTCTAAAATAGCAACAATTTATTCAGAAAATTACTCCTGCAGCTAAGATTCCGATGAATTTTGTTAACTCAAATGAGAATTATTTACATACATTTTAGGTCCTCCACATCTGCCAAAATCCTTAAGGCGCTGCTATCAAGAAGTTTCCACCTATTCTGGATATTTCTCTCCCTCTTTAGAGACATCAACTTGTGAATTTGTCATCTGGAAGGCAGATCCCACCGTGTGTAAAGTGAGGCTGCAAGTGACAGCTGCAATGTATTTATCTGTTCCTTGCATGTATAATTACATTGAGCTTCCAGATGGTTTGAGGATGTGTGCATCGGTTACGGAAAGAAGTAAGTTCATAATCCGATTTTTTCGTTATATAGTAGTGGGGAAAAATCTTATCTTATCTTAATAATTACTTCTGAAATCTACCTGACAGTCGAATGTGGTAATATCACAATATGAAAGATTTCAAAATTGATACAGAAAAAAATTTGAGTAGTTATTTAAACAGATAGTGTATAACAGATAATAAGACATATTATTTCACTTTTCAGTAAATTTTTTTTATCAAGGTGCAAAAGCATTTCCGTAGAAGACAAAAATAATAATAACTATTTGTTTATACTTTATAATTCAAGAAAAACCAAATTAACCATGAATAATTAGAATAATCCAAAATACTTTCTAACTGCAGTAAATATTTCTTATCTCCAGAATGTATGAAAATTTTTGTTGTAGACTAGATCAACCATTATTTTGATTTTGAATATAAATTATTTTGGAGATAATTGTTTTCTACAGCGACATTTCAAATAATGATTTTTTTCAGCATTTTTTTTATTTAATTAAGGTCACGATATTTCTAAATCACAAATATAGTGATACGATTATTTTATCCACATTTTGGTAAGTTTCCATTTAAAATATCAAAACAATATACTAAAGTCACTACAAAAGTTTTGCAGTCTTATTTTTATTGAATTCTTTCAAAACAATTACATTCAATACACTTCATGAGCCAGTGGTTAAACCAACTTTGCCAGGTTTTATCCGAGAGTGAGGTACACTCGTTGTTCTTAGAAGGTTCTTGTCAGTGACAAATCGTTAATCTTTCTGCTTTATTTTCACATGCGAAGTCTTAGGGAGCAAGGTCTGAACTATGAGGAGGATGTTCAAGAAATTTTCTTCCTGTAGTGGTTAAATACTCAATGCAAGCTGTGACGGAGTTTTCACAGTAGAGAAAGTTTTCATAAGTGTCCATTCTTGATTTTTGGAACAGATTTTTCATGAACTTGAATAGGCAAACACTATTCACTTAACCACTTAGTTGTGACCATTTTTTGTGTGTTTGAAACGACACGCTCTGCAATTCCACTTAATTTGAAAAACAATGCAATCATCCTTTTCTTAGCGACATTTTCTGATAGCTACGGGTGTGTCCTCATCATCAAAACTTTATTTTGAGTTTCGGTTAACACATCACAAAATTATAGCAGTCTCTTCACATGTCACAATCCTGTTCACATACTGAGATTGTCCTTTATCAAACATTTTCAGACACCAAGTCACAAGACGTGTCATCTGCTCTTCTATCAAACTACGTGGCACCCAGAAACAACAATGTTTATTTACGTGTAAATAATTATACTCTCAAAATAGAATGAATTTCTAGTGTATGAAGGTATTTAGTCTCTTCTATTTGCTACTATGTCACTTGCTGTGGTCTTCATCAACCATTTTCTTTACAACAGAACTATTTTCTTCTGTTACTGGCCTTTGCGTTAATCTCTCAGAATCCTCCAGATTACAAATGCAACTTTTGAATTCCTTTTACTATTGTAGTAAGATATGGGTAGTCATTATTTAATGCAAGTGTCCTTTCTTCTATGTACTAATCTTGCTTAAAACATGCATAAATTTATATATTAAAACTGTCCTGAGCGACCACGATGCACATTAAACTATCATTACTAATAAACAACTGAGTCCACACACTTGTTGTTGGCGGCCATTATGCAAGTTTGAACATGTCTGAACATGATGTAATCTGCTGCCTCCTTTTTTTTGTTGAGTCTCATATAGCAAAACTTTATTAATGTCCTCCATACATGTACTCAATGGGCATATTTGTGAATTATATAAATGTATTTATATAATATAAAAACCGAAATTATTTACTAATTTGAAAGCTATATAATAAATGAGTTGGAAAACTATTATGCTTAAAAATGTCAACTTGACCATCATCAAATATGTACAAAACAGAACATTCATAAAAACTTACTCTTCTATGAAATAGCCATTTCTTTGGGAAAAAAAATGCATTTCCAAACGATTTGGACTTATTGACATTTTACAATTGGGATATTTCTGATTTTGAATGATGCAATGCGCATTCTGTGGTATGAACTTTTCATCACTTTACAGGTATGAAATTCAAATTTTGATTCCTTACTTGACAACAATCGCTTAACATTTTTCATGTTCTCATAGATATCATATAAAGTGTGAAGGTTTCGATTATGGTTTAAATGCACTTTCTTAACATTTCGAATCAGTGGATATAGTGAATCAGTTTGGAATACCAGCTTCTTCCAAAAGCAATTCGGAAACATTTTACAAATGGAACCTTAATTTCCTTACCTCAAGTTTTTTCCCCGTTCTTTGTGCAGACCAATACATACCTCTTTACAGAACAATATTTTATAATTCTCACATCAACAAAAATCATTAGCATAAACATAAGTGCAGTCTACATTTACTATTTTAACTGGTTTATCTTATTTAGCACTTGAAATACTTCTATAGAAGTAAATGGCCCAATTACTTCACTTCCAGAAGAAATAATTTTCTAATTCTGATGATAGGTCCACAGTTAATTTTTTTCTCTTACGAAAAACGGACTAATGTGATATTTTTTGATTTCAAAAATTGTTTACAAATGAAATAGCTAAAACTTCAAAGTACTCGCTTACTTTCCAATCCATCAACTGTGCATTTTTTTCTGTGTTATTTCATATTTAAATTCTTAAAGATAATTACTTTTTAATAAGTTAACAAACAGACATATATATATAAGTATGAAACCTTGCTTTTTTGCATATTAAATTTCTTTTCCTTTATCAGTATGTTTTACTATTCAATTAATTTTTTCACTGATTACTTTTTAAATTTTTTTACAGGAGAAATTGAATTTCCAAATGATCTTGGTTTTCTTGCCTTGAACTATTATAATGTGCACAATCCAATGTTTAATCTATGGGTGGATCAAGAAGTTAATTCATGCAAAATGTTACGATCTTCACCATATGTCTCAAAACACAAAAGATGGGCTTGGAAAATCATACCTCGATGAAAAACAGTTCTATTTTAAATCTAACAATGGTTCAAAAATATTACATTTTGTACACTGAAAAAAATGTATCTCAGGGATTTTTGAAGCCTATGTAAATTGTAAATACATTACTGGTAACAAAAGGATTTTAACGGAAACAACTCTGAAGCAGAATGTTTCTACAAATGCATGTCAACTAAAATGAAAAACATGTCCATTCTGTTTGTTCCAGGATCATAAATTTTCACCTTATAGCATATAAACATTTATGGAATGAAATATTAATTGATGTAGCTTTTACTTAAAAAAGGATAATAATTAAAAATGTCATTTACAGTTTCAAATATGATTTAGAAATTGTTTTCAAATATAATTTAGAAAACAAATAAATAAAACTACAAAAATGAGGATCAAAATTTTATTTTAAATGAACTAAAATGGAAAATATATACATGAATTTTATTTTTACAACATAATATTTTAATACACCAAATTGTTTAATGTGAGATGAAATAACATTATGGACAAATGAATGGGAATCGTTTTCATAAAATTTCTTCACAAATTCTGTTCCTAAGATCTTGATTTCTCCAAGAAACAGCTTTTGTTCAAAATTTACACCTCATCTTCATTAACCAACATATTTGGTATTCCATTGTTGATAGGGAAACGAACACCAGTTTCTGGACAAATTAAGTCCCCAGAGATAACTTCAACCTATATAGTTGAAACAAACTTTTAAATAATCTTAAAAAATAACATATTATTTATATAAGTCACCTCTCTCCTTTTCTCTTCCTCTCTCACATATATATGTATATATATAATAATTATAATTGTTTTTAAAACATTTGGCACATTCAATACATTAATAAAAATTGTATTCTTTTTTTATATATATATTAGTTAAGAAATCTTCACTATGTTTATTTTAAAATATGTAACTGAAAAATAAAATGCAAAAAATCAGAATTATAAAATTATGAAAATCATATGTAAATATTGCATAATCCGATTTTATATCCAATTATTTTAAAAAACAGAAACATTGAATTACTGCAAAGGAAAAGGCAATTAAAATATGAGATCTGACTTGCAAAAGCTGGTGTAAAAAGATATAAAGTGTTAATGCAGATATTTTATAACAGATGAGAATCTTAAATATGATTCAAATGAAAATATGGATTTTTTTCAATGAGCATAATGGAATATTGGTCAATCAAAATTAACTAGTTAAGGTGCTTTAAAGATGAGAATGTCAATAGAAAATTTTAAGAGACCACTTTATATTAGTTCATAATTTGAGTTTAAATTTAAGGGCTTCAAAATGTATATTATTTTTTATCTACAAAAACTAACAAAGATTTTAATCAAACTAGGTCCAGAAAAAATCTCATTCAACAGAGTACTATTATTTTTTTTTTAATTTTAAAGCATTTGTATTAAGCTGGATAGAAGTTTAATTGGTGCTTTATGAATTCAACTGATAAAAATGAATCCTAGTACTTAATACTACTTTCTCATAAAAAATCAAAAAAAATCATAATTTATTATGGATAGGAAAGGGATTATGCATTTCTTGAAACAATTGGTAGAGAAAGATACTCCTAAAAATGCACAAAAAAACTTTCACATCAAAAAAGAATGCTAGTAAATGCATGATGATCTTCAGTTGTCTTTTATTACTCGTTCCTTCTTCAAAGTGAAATGATAATGGAAGCTAAAATATAGTACAGATCTGTAGAAAATGTGCAATAAATTTTGCTACAAGCATTCAGCACTTAAGAACAAATTAGAAATTCTATTATTTCATAAACACCTATAGCTACATAAATTAAGATCTAAACATAGTAAATAAACTATTCAAGGTAAAAAATTGTTTCTGTCCTTCATAACAGCTGTGATTTTTTCCAATCAAATTAAATTTTCATGACATTTGAGTGACTTTTTACTCAAAAATAGGATTCAAGAGACAATTTTTGCAAATGTAATAAAAAGAAACTTGAACGATATGATACCAATATGTTAATACTGCTGAAGTATATTTTCATTAATAACTTTTTTTTCAGTTTTCAGTTGTTTAAAAAAAATAAAAATTTATTTATTTAATTGAAAAATAATAATTTATGGCTTTTTTATTTTAAAGTACAATGATTACCAATTTCTACTTTTATTTTTAAATTTCAATTATTTATATCAACAATTAAATACTGTCATTATGACCGTATATATCTATAATTGTATTTCTTAAAATAGGAACATTTTATTTTTTTGAAACAAGTATGAAAAATATTCAAGTCAAATAATATTAATTTTTTTTCAAATTCTAAAAGAATTTCATTTTATTTAGAATAAGTTTTCAACAATTCTATATACAGTAGGCAGTTTTAAATAGTAAAAACTATAGCTCTTTTCATCCCAAACAAATTTTGACACCTAAACTTCAGTTTTATTTAATATAAAACAATTTACAACACAAAATACAATTAACTTTATTTATCTTTGTATCCTAAGCTAAATGAACAAAATAAGAAACAACTAATACTTTTTTTGACATTAATAATAAATGATACTGCACCTAGATAATTACATACATTCTTTGGAATAGTAGTTGCAAAACTTAAGGAACTTCTAAATAACCGTATTGTTTTTAAATCCTTCTATGAGTTACGAGCTATAAAAAAATTTATTCCTCCCTACCTGAGAGCAAAAGAGCTCTATAACTTTTTTAAACATTTTACATTTATTTCTTGCCTAGAAACTTATATTTCTAGTAAATATAAAATCTATTTTAATTTAAATTATAAAACAACAAGAAGCTGAATTTTACACATTGAAGTTGATTAGTAATAAATATATAATAATAACAACTTTTTTTATTAGACTTGATAACTTTAATGATAATAATAAGGATGTAAAAAAACACATCTCAAACACATTCAGAGTTGAACATAGCCTTCATTTTGAGACAAACCTGGACCAAAACTTAATATTTTTTCTTAGAGTTTCAATTTAAAAAAGTGACTTCATAACGGAATAAAGTGATTTTATAACCGAAAATTCAATCAGTTCCAACAGCATAGCAGAATTGTCTTTTAGAAAATCAAAATACTCCAAAACACAAAACTCTTCAGCTTTAATAACTGAAACAAGCAAACTGAAATTTGTAGTTAAAATCCTTTTGAAACCTTAAAAGACTTTGTTCAAACTTAGAAGTATTTATTCCTCTCTCAAATTTAAAATATTTTCAATGTATTGTTTGTTGTTCTAAAGAAGCATTGAAGATCTTTGTGAGTAAAAGGTTTGTTTCAAGTATCAAAAGCGTATGATTCATTTTATATCCCCCCCAATTCCAAATTTTTTAGATTGAAGCATTATCAGAAATAGTTTCATCATTATTTCTATCTTTACTTTTAATCTGTAAGTTATTGACAGATAACTTTTCAATGATATCTGAAAGAAAAGCAAACTCCTGCCGACAAAATGAGCCTTCTAATTCACATAATTCATTTAATGCTTTAAAAAATTTTGCTAAATTAAAAAAGAAATTATTGAAAATGTTGTAAAACTTTTCCTCAACTTAATCAATGTAATTCCATTTGTCGAATTAGGTAACCATACTGGCAATCTAGAGTGCCAATCAACAAATGTCTTTGAATTGTCTTAGTTCTAACTTTGGTCACTTCTTTCATACCTATTTGCATTATTGTTCATACTTAAAAACTTTCCACCAACTAACCTCTTTTGCATAACAAAATAAGGAAAAAATTTAAAAAAAGTTTTAGCTTTATGACACAAAATTAAGAATTCTCCTTTCTGTGTACCATCATAAGAACTCTATCAATTGTTATGCTCACCAGTTTATTTATAAAAGTATGTCCAATCCTGTAGTTTTCCTTAATTATATAATTTTTAATAGCTTCTCTCTTATTTCAAAGCTATCAGAAATCTCTTTTGAAAAACAGCTAACTAAGATGCACTAGTTATCTGCAGATTCTTCAAAATGTAAGGAAAAACAGCAGCAGTGATCAAAGTTAATTTAAGTTGTGAAAGTTTAAATTCGTAACTAAAATCCTTATTACAGTATTTATAGAAGGCTATACAGACTTAATAGAAGACATTTGTTTTCTTTATTTGTTTTCTTTTTTAAACTATCAAAAAATGCATGACTTCTAAAAAAGCAATTTTGATTATTTCAGTGTCTTTGCATAACTTTATTCTGTGAAATTATCTTTGAAACTAGGAATGATGCTGCTTTAATCTTGTTTAATGATTTTAGAAAAGTTGATTGTTAAGCATTATATGCTTATATTTTAGCTACCTTAACCTTTTCTTTATTTGAACAGAATTTAGTGGAAAATCCTTTTTAATCCTTATATGATTTTAAAATTTCCTCATTCTTTCGTTAGTATACACAAATTTGTATTTTATATAAGTAAAGAATTAATCAGTTTCCCATTCAAATAAAATGAATAAGCTTTTTGCTTGAACACAGCATCATTAGAATAGTCATAGCTTAGTATCAATAAATAAATCAAACTTTCCAAGTCAACATAAGTCTAATGTAAATACAAAAAAATGAAAGTGTAGTCTCATGTACATACAATCATGATGAGGCTGACAATGATAGTTCCACAAGCCAAGCAAGTTATTTACACCAGTGCTCCCTATCATTAACATCTTCTAAATGAAAGAATAAAGGCAAGCCAACCAGAAGATTAATATGATCTACCAAAATTATTCCAGAGTTACTAGTAACTCATGAATTATTAGTTAATACCAAATGATAAATAACTTATGATCAATGGTGCTAAACATTTTTTGTATTGGCAGCTTTAAAGCATGCCATGAAATTGTTACTGTTTCAGATTTCCTTATTGCATAGCATACTAATGACTTGTATACAATTTTAACAACAAGAAAATCATAAATGTAGCTTGTAATTGTAGTTCTAAAATTTTACTTCTCCTATAAGTATAACAAGTTATCATACAAGTACTTCTAATGTTAGACAAAAAAAAAAAAAAAAAAAAAAAAAAAAAACTTTTGTTTTAAGGATAAGCAATTAATTAGCTAGCTGCTGAACCAACATCTAAATTTTTAATGAGTAATCACACTTTGTCTTTCTTTCAATTTACATTGCATAGAGACATTCCATCTTTTTTGCCAACATCAGATTTCAAAAATTTATACATGATATTTCTTAATTCATTTTGCTTACTAGACAAACAATATATTAATTGAATTTCTTTTCTACGAAAGTAAAAGAAAATAGACATCAAAATGTAAAAGTTCAATGGCTCAGTAAGTACAAAGGGTGAAAAATATGTAATTTGAAGTAATTGCATACTTTTCAACATTTTTTGGGGGCAATATAATTAAAAAAAATATTCTTTTAAGGCTGGGTACTATTCAATTATTCGTTCACTAGTGAGTCCA
The DNA here is from genome assembly GCA_026290005.1 of Latrodectus geometricus. Taxonomy (NCBI): domain Eukaryota; kingdom Metazoa; phylum Arthropoda; class Arachnida; order Araneae; family Theridiidae; genus Latrodectus; species Latrodectus geometricus. Next base: position 97,010 of record JAPDSC010164566.1, read on the forward strand.
AAAGTCTATCATGTAACTCAACATGTTTTTTGAACAGACAGTCAGCAACAAAATCCATTTATAAGGAAATCTGAAGTGATGAATCAGTGATATCTTCTTTTCTTGCTGCCAACAAATTAAATCATTCAGATAGACAGTAAATAAATTACTTAAGTCATAACTTAAATTTGATGTACCTTTCTTTATGGCACTATTGATAAAATGTATACTGCATTTACCAATATCAATCAAATTCAAAATTCTTAGATAATTTAAAAGAGCATTTAACTTTTTTATAAATTTGCCACTATTTCTAAAAATTTACTAGATGCTGCATGTCCCCTCCCAAAAAAAAAAAAAAAAAAAAAAAAGCACTAATTATTAACTTTTTTACATTCTTTTTCTGATCAATAAAGTAAATAAATATCTAATTGTTATTTTATTTTCCTGGTAGTTGTTGCCTCAAAATATAAAATGAAGTACAATCCAGATGAAATTATATCATCATCAATATCAAAATTATATCATCCAATTTTGAAAAAAAAGGAGCTAGTCTGAATTTTGTCACGTATCACATTTTGGCTTCACTACGTTTCACAAGTTTGGCGAATTTTGAAACCCTCAAATGGAATGGAAAATATATTTTCTAGTTCATTTATGGAAGAAAATGATAATTACATTTTATAACTATAAGCAAAATTATTGCTTCGGATTTTAAATCTTCATGTCGTGCAGTATCTGATGCTTGTGGGAAGATAATACAAGCAGTGATTTTTTTCAATCCTATTTTTGAATTCATGTTAGAAACAACAGCCTGAATTAATTTTTTCTTTCATTTGTTTTTTTAAATTTAAGTAAACAGACATGAATCAAAACCTGAAAAAATCCCATATTTGCAATATTAAATTTCTTACAACAGACTACTTTTGTTTGTACATGCTTGACACTAGTGCATTTTGTTCTTATGATCAGTTGACAGCCAACTGAAAATTTCATAATGAGACATTTATAAATAATCGTAATCGTAAATAAGAATAAACATTAGATTTTTTGCTTTTTCATAATATTTAAAAACTCTTACACACAGCAACAAACAATGTGTTGAGAAAAATGGGAAATGTTTTACAGAATCAGCAATGCAAGATCAATTTCTATTAGTAAATCTGTTAGCACAACCCTGTTCCTACTGAATAAGGATATTGCACTTATCAAATCAGAAATTAAGAAATATTATTTGATTTGATTGATGTTTCATTTTCATAGAAATAATCAATAACTAAACAACACTTTAAAAAATGCGAATTTAATTTTATTTACATGAATAGTAAAAAAATTTTAAGTGTCCAATAGTTCTTTCCAAAAATAATGATTAAATTCCATAAGTGCAATGATACCACTCAACAATTTTTTGTAAATATTAAAAAATCTAAGTTACCTCCATCATAACACGATGAGCTTTCTTCAAGAACTCTAAATCAGTTTCAAAGCCTTCAGGTAATGTCTTCGGCAAATCATCTAAGTAACCAATCTAAAATAAGAAATAATTCATCAGCCTAAGAGAAAATAAAGAACATGGGACATCTTAACAATAAGCTACACAAGGATATGCCTAAATTAATAAAATTAATGCTTTATTATCTGAAGAATTTACAATTAATTTATAAATTCTTTAGATAATAAAGCATATATTTAGATAAGAAATTCATATGTTTAATGCAAGAGAACTATTTTTATATCATTTTAGAATGCCTTCATTAAACTGTACCTGCCAACCATATTAAATAAAAATTTAGGAGCAAAAAAATTTATGAAATATGTATTTTAATATATGTGCACATAAAATACCTTTAACACATTTTAATAAATTATACTAAAATATGTTTTAACATGAAAATGATTTCAACAAAAATAAAACTATTTTTCTGCATATAATCCATGGATTACGAGTAATTTCAAAAGAAATGTTATTTATGCTTAAAATAAATAACATGTGGCACCATGAAAGGGCTGATTTATTTCAGCAACAATCAGTTTTATCCAATTATATTTAAAAACGAATTTGGTTCTGCGAAAAAATATTACAGTTGCTATTCACCATTATTATTTCGCATTTTGCTTTGACCAGAGCTATTTTGTTCTGAACATATTCAAGCTCATATACTGTCATGTGGAAGCAAAAGTGTATGTTTTAAAATAAAGGATACAGAGAAGTGATATAAGCTATAAGAAGAAAATAAAAAATAGCAACAAATGTGTAAATAAAGGTAAAAATCAAAGCATACACAGTACAAAAGAAATATCCAAATGCAGTTTGAAAATAATCTATTTCTTTCATATAATTATTAACATAATATATTTCATTTTAAAAATATGTGTAATCTTGTTTTAAAAGTTATTAAAAACTAAAAATCGATAGGTTTTATTAGAATCTCCAAATCATTGCTCTTGATGATCAGATGTTTTCAACTCAGTTTATTAACCTTTACGATGAGGTGGATCCAATTAGATGTTTTCCATAATAAATGTTTCTTCTGATAATAATCTCTTTTCTTTTAGCATTTTATATTTAAAATATTTGCAAGAGCATTTACCACATATAAAAAGATGAAACTTTTCTGTTCATATTACTTTTAAAATTTAATGACATTCTGCACAAATTTTTGAGATTATAATATATTGAGTATATCATCTAAAATTTTAGAGATGATAAAACAAATATGAATCAAATTTATCATCTCTCATCATTTGTATCATAGAATTAATCAAAACCTAATATGTTTTGCTTAATTGTTTGAAAATTAGAACAACAATCCCAAATTAGTGCGAACTTTCTGTAATCCAGTATTGCTAATATCTTTACTTTGCTAACAGAAATTTGTCCATAAAATATCCAATTTGACATAAAGAATTTTTATATCTTCCTTAAACATTATATATTTCATTGCAATATTATGTTAAAGAAAGAGAGTTTAAATAATTCCATAAAAAATAAAATTTAGTATTTTTATGGAACTTGCAAACAAAAATAAAGAAAGAAATCACTGAATCTATCATAATAAAGAAAATTTTTCAATATCATTATAAAATAGTAAAAACAATTAAAAAATAGCAAACAACAATACTTGAATACCTCAAGTTTTGTTTAAAAAAAAAAAAAAAAAAACCCAAACTGAGTTTAAAATAAATAAATAAATAAATAAATAACAGAAATTGGAAAAGTTTATGCAAGAGTTCCCATATTTACCAGCATTCTTAATTCAAATTAAAGAAAAGAGAAAAAAATCTATTTAATAATTATTTGGTGTTTTAATAAGCAAAGAGAAAGAAATTCTACAAAAAAAAAAAAATCATCCAACATTTAAAAATATTTAATACGAGTAACTGAAATTATTTACAACAATCTTAAAAGTATCTGAAATAAGAAAATTTAAATAACGAAAATAAACTTACACTTTCAGCAGCTGTAGTTAGGATAGACCAATCTATCTTAGGAACTACTCGACTTATAAATTCAGCATTGAACTCTGTTTTTGTTACTTTAACATCAGTTGCCTTCAGAAGAAATAATTAAAAAATAATTACATAAAAATTATTAAAAAGTCAAAAAAAATTTAATTTTACACTTTTATTTAATGATTTACTTTAATCATTGGTAGATATAAGATAAAAATAGATTAATAATGAAAAAATATTTCAGATTATAATTAATATTAGTTTCTACGATTAAATAAATTTTTGGAATACAAATATGTACATAATATATAAAAACAACCATGTAATTGAAAAATTTTAAAATATTATTTTATACTTAATTATAAATTACATTAAGAAAAGGATATTAATCCATTTATTTTAAAAATCTATAAAATCTTCTGAAATTTTAGGGAAATGCTTTATCTCTAAAAGGCCAGATAATATAGCAGTTCGTCCTTATCATAATATAAGTAGATCTATAATTAAGAATTTAAAAATGAATCTTAATATTTTTACTGTGTGCAACTAATAAAACTACTGTCTGTAAGACTGATTTAAATATCCATAAGACAATGGATATTTTCAGGTGATTGAGAGCATACCATACTTTCTGATGACTTAAAAATTTACTAATTACACTAAGACATTTTCTAAGAAAATTTAAAAGAAAATACTAAAAATATCACTCCTCTTATTTTAATTTTTTAAATCAATATTCACTATTGGTAAGGTATATCAGATGCTTTATAGGAATATCAGAAAAATCTTAACAGAATAGCATTGATTTCATAATCATTATCTAATGTAAAAGCAACTAAGGTTGATATTAATTTTGAAAAATATAAATTCAATTTTGTTGAACTCAACTATCTACTCACTCAGTGAAATAAAAAAATATTTTTTAATATTTTATGATCAGAATTTTTATTAGATATATCTTAAAGAGAGAGAGATTCCTCATTTTAAATATTATATTTGAAGTGGTTGAGTTTTAAATACAACTTTCTCAAATTATAATTTCTATACACCTTTTCCAGAAGCCATAAGAAACTAGTTCTAAGCTAAAATTGATATATAAAAATTAACTAAGAAGTTATGATAAATAATTGAAAGTGAAGCTTTAGCCATTATTTAAATAATAAGAGTTAGAGGCATATTTTTTTGATACAAATATTAAACAGTTTTCCGACTATAACTCGTAAGTTTTTATTTATACAATATAACAAATTGACACCTTGCTTTATCTCTTTTATTATTGAGAATCTTTTAGGCAGCTCAAAAATAATCTACATTAGCAATACTGTTCACTTTAAATTGAAGGATAAGGAAGAAACTTTTTAGTTACTTTACTTAAATTTGAAAATGAATTATAAATACCATTTTCCTACAATGATAGATTGTTCAATTTATAATAAAGTTCATAATATTAAAATTTATAGTGTATGTAACATTGTGATTGTTTTACTGTAAGTTTAGATTGTATGGATATAACATAATCATATATCAATATTAAATGAATTACTATTATTAATTTTGAGAACATTTTTGCACACATAAATTTCTGCTAAACATAACAATTTATTCAACAAATATTAACCATTGTTAGTTAAAAAAAATTTTGGAAACTTAAAAAGAATTGTAAAAAATGTTATCTAATTAAATACTATTTTTTAAATTTAACCAATGATGCTAGGCTTTTTAAATTTTCCTTAATACATAAAATATATAAGAAATTTCAATTTAAAAATAAATTTCAATTTAAAAATAAATTTTAATGAACATATTTTCTTGCTATAAATGAATTATACTAAAAATTTAATTTTCTATATTGATTAAATTCCTATCAATTTAAGTAAATTTAGAGGCTGGAAAAATTACCAACAAAAATATAAAAAGCGATAAAAGCAATGGTGGCCTGTCTGATTATGATATTTACACTCATTATTGGAAGGTAGTGAGTTCAATTCTTGATCCAAACAAAGATCTTTTGTGTTTGCTAATGGCGGTTGAGACATGTTAAATAGGTTAAAGTACCAATACCCTCCCCATAAAAATTTTCTTTTGGGGGTGGCAGGCCAAGACTAGAGGTCCTCTTGATCCCTCCTTTAAAATTACAGAAAGCCACTTTTGAGGCCATGATGTAAGCATGAAAAATTTTAAAAATTATTTCTCAAGTCATAAGAAATAAAAATATTAAGAGATGTTTCAACAGCCTCACAATAACTGATAAATTATAGCTTAAATGATATGTTAAATAATTGATTTTTCAAATTAAAAAAAATTATTGAAAAATTTTAATGCTTTGATAAATGCAATTGATAAAATTCTGAGCTTAAGTAGTTAGTAACTAATATAAAAATTTAAATGATACACATACATAATTCAAGTTACACTTTTATTGCTTTTATCAGTAAGCAATACGATATAAAGATTAATCCTCGACATAACATAATTTTAAGCTAATGTTTTAATTTTTTTATCTTTCAATAGACACTTTTGGAATGAAGTCTAATGATTAAGATGGATTTTGAGCCACTATAAGTATCAAGTCTAAGGTTGGGAGTAAAATTAATGAAATGGCTTTCAGTTGAAAGCCAAAATTCTGGCTTTATTATCTATTATAATTTATTATTATAATTATTATCTATTATGATTTATTATTATTATCTATTATGATTTATTATGATTTCTTATGTTATCCAGAATTTATTTAAAATTCTGGATAACATAAGAAATCATTATTTTATATACCAATCTTTACAATTGATCATAAGTTCAAAATTATGATCAAATTGCATTATTGAACTATTAATGTTTAAGCCTCAGTTCAAAACAGTTCCTTTATATTATTACACATATATATACTTTAGCAACAAACTTCTTTAGTAAGCTAATATGAAAAGATTAGATAAAAAAGACTGATTTTTTTAAAATTCAAGACGAGTGAAATGAAATTCACTTCTGTAGACAACTATCCTAAAATTAAACACAAAATTGGTTTTAAACGTAAATTAGAAAGTTTCATAAAATCAAGTAATTTCATGAAAAAAAAAAAAAATCTAGAATATTCTTACAAGCAAAAACTATTTTTCCTATACATCCTAAAAAGTTTTCAGGAAATTGCCTTTACTTCTAATAGAAATATTTAATATTATTCGTTATAATCAAATGCATAGGAATAAAGTATATCTGACAACACATTAAATACAATTTATCATTATTAAAATAAATCGGGATTACTAGGTACGGAGGTACTTTATATAAATATATTTCATTTACCTCAATTTTTAAAGGATATCCTTTCTTAACACGTTTTAAGCATCTGGATGATATGTAATTATGGGTAAGTAATTTCATCGTAAATGTATCGTGACAAACGGACTTAGTCGTCTGATACAAATAACAATATGTTAAGGATACAGAAAAAAATTCACGTGTGACACCGCAATCCGCAGTCCGCACTCCGCAGTATCACTTTGACTGTAAGCAAAAATAATCATGCTGAATAAAAAAAAAAAAAAAATGCAGTGATTGATTTTTATAATGTAAAATTAGTAAATATAAAATTACGTATACCACTTACTAAGATTAACACATTTTTTCAACTGATTAATTTTTTTTTATATTAACCATTGACTTTTATAAATCTAACTATTTGGCTTTAATTAAATTTTCTTTAAGCGAGACATATAGAAAAGAATTTTAAAATAACGGTATTTTGATGATTTTTCAATAAATATGAATTTTTAAAAATGTTATTTAAAATTTGTGTGTAGAGCAAGTCCAAAATAACTGAGAAAAAAGATAGAAAATTACACAAATAATACATTTCAAAACTTATTTAAGAAATATGTGTTCATGCATTTTGGTTGGCATATGTCTCTCTTTTAATCACAAGGTATCGGGTTCAAACGGAACCATGTTATTTTCCTCAAAGTCGATAGGACATTTTCATGTTAACTTAATACTTGCTCTTCATTGGGATACTATGAAGCTGGTAGTAAAAGGCACGATCTGTGACGGATTCAAAATCTTTTTATTTCTAAAACTCATAAAATGGTTATTCCAGGCATATGAAACTCAGAGGCATATGGAACTCATATTCTCCCGTGATTCTAATGATTTTCATACTATAAAAATATTTTAAATATGATTTAGTAAAAAGAAAACATTTAGTTTTTACATTCCTCATATAGATATTATTAAAAATAAGCAAAACCACTGAGAGAGATGTATTGCTATCTCATATAATGTATCAATCATAATAAACAGCTGTTTATTTTTAATTATACAGTTCCTCATTATCTATTCCTTTTCACACTAATGTTACTCCTCCACGAGTAGGCTATATGTTTCAATTAACTACTTTCGACAAAAGTTTCTCTACATACATATTTTACGAGTAGTTCTACTATCCATATATTTTATCAATTGGTTCACTCACCTAGTTTCATTAAGGAAAAGCGAAAGAAGGAAAACCTATCAATAAAGAAAGCAAAAATAGCTTTATGTTAATTAGCAAACTAAAAATTTTTGTTTTTTTTTTAACTCTACGAATACTTTTGTATAGAAGGTCGATTGACAATTGAATCATAAACGATATAACATTTACTTCAACAGTTCGTCAATTTTTTTTCTCCGACCTCGAGTGTGAGTGTTAGCTGAGGTTCATAATCCACTTTAGTCCGGAAATCCCAGTAGAACTAATTTTTGTCAGCGAAAATTGATTAGGGAAGGAAAAATCAAAGCTCTTTAAATTATTCATATAAAATTAAAAACAAATAATATAATTTATCAATAATTTCTCTTGATTTTTATTTAAGTTACGAAGGTATGTTTCTCATGATGACTTATTCTTACAAACATATTGTATAAGTACAGTGGTTACAAACTTTCAGGTGAGACCAAATACACTAGACAATGGGAAATCACATTTATAATAGTAATCAGATATCATTTGTAAGGTATAAGGATGAAAATGTTTTCCTAACGAGATAGTGATGATACTCTCTAAACAAACTATCATCACTATCCCATCAGGAAAGAAGTAAGGTAAGGAAACAAGTGAACAAAATAAGAAAACAGGTATATTGTTCATAAATATAGCAAAAGATCTGAAAAGTCTTTGAACCTACCCATTGCAGCATTGACAAGCGTCTCCACCATATGCGTAAGCAACGTATGGTCAACAGTGAATCGAGTGGGTTGTCAGTGCATTGATCCGATCGATCATCAAACCTCACTTACATTGGTTACTTTTTTTTAGAATACAGCAAGATACAAATCCTTCCATTAAAAGTACTCAGAGCTTCCATTAAAGTACTCAGGATCTGGTTGCACATATTGTAGCAGCTCTTGGAAAAGTACGGGACACGACACGAAGTTAGCATATCTTCAACTAATCAGACATATGAGGTTTTCTCCACTGACTGGGTTAATAATTTCAAACACCTTCTTTGATGACGAATGTTGACCCCCTTTTTTTTTTTAGTTTTTTACTCTACTAAAAATTATTAACATGCTTTCTCATCCCATTCGTGTCTTTAATTTCTTGTATTTTGTGTTGTACCACGCCAGGAGAGCGTTTCTGAGACTAAACACAGCTATATAATTTACCAAAGTCTAGGTATACTCTATCCTCCTAAAAGTTTGTAACAGATCTCATATTCTGTCTATAGTTAATAAGTAATTTTAATTGCAAAAATAATTTCCTAAGTTTATTATTGGTCAGACAAATATAGTTTTTGATACTTCATATTTTAATTAAAAAATTATTATCCATAAAGAAATTCTGTTATTGTTGCTAACTGAACAATAACAGAATTTCTTTATGTATAACTCTTATATGACCAAAAGAATGCGAGTTTTGATATCCATGACTGACATGAATTTTGATTGGCATGATAAATAAATTTTAAATTTGAAAATAAATTTTATTTTGTATTTTGCGGAGAAATATTACATTTTTATTATTGTAAAATAGTTTTAAAATATTTTATATTTCGTTGCTTTGCACTATCATTTCTCAAAATTAAAAAACTTATTAGAATAGATTTCCTGCATTAGTAAATTTTGAGTAAAAATTTATTAATACGGAAAATCTTCTAATTTATAATACGGTCGCAGTTATGTGATTATTACAAAAAAGTCAGGGTATAAAGTTGTTAAAATGATAGAGTATATACACGCATAAGAACACCATGGAGTTATGTATGCTAAATTAAGTAACTCAAAACTATTATACAAATGCTTGTTTTTATCCCACTTTTAATTCAATTATTATATTGTGTGATGCAGTTTTTATCATAAGGAAAAAAAAAAAAAAAAAAAAAAAAGAGTATTACAATGCAAAAATTCAATTTATACAGCTTTAAAGTTTTAACATCCTTGCCTCCTTCACAGAGAGGAAAGAAAAAAAAAACAAAAAAAAAAAAAAAAAAAAAAACTGAATTTAAGGAAGATAAAGTTTATCTGAATTTAAGGCTTGAAAGTTGAAATTTCTGGTGTTGATAAAAAATTTGGGGGATGAAAAGTATATATTTAAATTATGAATAAACTAAATAAAGCAATTCGATTCTGGGAGTAAAGATAAGTTCTAGTGTCTCTGAAGTATCAATTTGATTGTAGTATTAATGAATGCACTTTTAACATCATTGTAAACAAATCTTGAGTAAAAATTGGAAAAGCAAGTATAAAGTTACCAATACTAAGTTCAAACAACCGAACTAGTAGCTAAATAACTACCACTTTGAACTTCTGTTGAACAATTCATAGATTCTCCCCCATCTATACCGGGGGTGCTCTAATTCGATTAGATCGTCTGTGGAACAAGGGAATAAAGGACAATATATGAAACACATCGATAAAATATAGATTCATGACAGCAAAACTATTTGTTTAAAAATGCTCAGATTATTTTCTGAAATAAAAGATTTTAGAAGATAGAAATAGTTTTTCCTTAGAAGTGAAAATGATTCCTAGAAAAATATTTCCCAGATTATAGACTCAGATTTATCTTTCATAATATTCCGTAGCAATAATTTTCGTAATCTCACATTTTATCTGAAAGGTTGAATGTCCAAGAAAGAGATGGGTGAATGGTGAGAGGATTTGAAAAGCTGGAAGATCAAAAATCAAAGTCAGGGATCGGGAAAAAAAAAAAAAAAAAAAAAAAAAAAAAAAAAGAGCTGTTTGGCGAGGAAACTGAAATCCTGTATGGATTGTAGAGCCGAGTATTAGTTGTCTATAATAAATCGTAAATTTTATCGAATTAAATAAAGAATGATTATAGGAAGCAGCAAGGTTGGCATCCGAATGGTTAGCACTTTGGTTTTGATTCAGCAGCTCATGGGTTTGATTCCCATTTCAAGATAGGATAATTATCGTAGCAAGATTAGATTTTGATACCTGCGTTATACATAGATCACCGCTGAATGATAAGAAAACCAAACCGCAGGAAAATGAATACTCAAAAAATTATACGAAAAAGTTATTCATCATTCAAAATGAACAAAAATTAAGTACAGGAGTTACGAATTGGTATTTAACTGAGTACTATTTCCCAATATTTATGGATCGACGATACAACTACGAAATTTTTCTTCAACAAGTAAACATTTTGAATTGAAATCATCATATTTTATTTATTACAAATGAACTACAAATAGTAACCGTTAGAAAAAATTTACTATTACTTGTGTAATATTTTGCTTCGATAATAAATAGTAAATAGAAGTAAGTTTTTATCCTATAGTTATTCATGTTTCCATAGAATAACAGTGACATATTATTATACACATTTCTTAAAATCCTAATAAACTACTAAATATAACTTACTTAACTTGGATGACAGAAGAACCAATGTGTTTTAACAGTAAAAGCAAATAGGATATAATTTTACTAACATTTCAGACACCTGAGTGCAGTGTAAAAGTTAAAAAATGTAATAAATTTCAAAATGTTTTTAAAAAAATATTTTTTGATTTTAAGTTACATACTTTAAAATATATTTGTTAAGTGTATATTGTTTAAAATATATTGTGTTACCTAAAACTAAAGATTAAAATAATCCAGGCATTTTGAATTTTTTACATAAAAAATATAACATATAATTTGTTTTCAAAAATAGTTATACACTTGCAATGAAAAAGTACACATCAAGAAAATTGTTTGAACATAGCAATTTATTATTCATTGTTTTTACAAATATTACATTCAATTTAAAATAGCATATTAAGCCACACTAAACATTGTTTAGCATAACAGAAAACAAATTCTACACAAAATGTAGTTCAGAAAATTCTAAGAAAAATAATTGTAAGAATTGCATACAGTAATATTGCACTATTGTGCAAGAAATTTACAGATTGAACAAGTGTATATTATCAACTTATATTATTGCAAAATGTATACATGTATATGTTTTATTAATAAAGCAAAATCATATATGATTAATTATTTTACCAATTGTTAATATAAAACAAAGCTATAGCTTTGCATTTCTAACATTTTAAAGAATATATAATTGAATATATATATGCATCCCAAATAAATTGCTTGAAATTTCATAAAATTTTTCATTGATTTCTTAATATACTATTATGTTAAAAACAAATATTAACTTAATTTGCTTTAAAAATAATTTTGAAAACGAAATTTTATAAATGTATGTTACTTTATGATAAACAATTGAGAAACAAAATATAAAATTAAAAATAAAATAAAGATAGTCTGATCATAATATTTCTCATTAAGAAAAAACATGTCAAATAAAATGAATAATTTGATAAAATTTAATTATTTCACAACAAACATTTTAAATAAAATAACACAACTTTTAAGATACAGTATTTTTAATATATATATACATTCTATTTTTATAATATATAGGTTTTATCTTTACATTAACATGACTTTATGAACATTTTGTGAATACTTTTTTTTTTTTTTTTTGAAGTATAAGAAATAGACTTTTCTTAAATTTATGAATATAATGTAAAAAAAAAAAGATTATACAAAACAAAAATAGCTGACTAGATACACATAATTATGGGGAAAAAAAAAACATTTTCGAAAAATAATATAAATTAGAAATTTAGATGGCTATCACTTTTTTAATTATATTCATTTATTCAGAGATCTAACAATAATAAAACACAAAAATTAACATTAATTTATAAACATCAATTTTCAGAATTAAGTCACCGGTTAGAGTAAAGATACACAGATATAGTATAGCACACAACTCTACATATTTACAAATCTATTCTAACATATAAAGTATAGATGCCGAAAAGTAGAGGAATTTTATTTTAAATGTTTATCTTGCTCAAAAGATGAAAATTCCAACACTGAAGGAAAAACTCTTTAAATGTAACAGTAAAAGAGTACTGTACAAATGAATAACTATAAAATAAAAATCCCAATAATACAAAAATATTTTTCATGACATTAAATACAATTAAATTTCAAAAATCTTATAATTTAAAATTAATGTAATCATAATTTCTTAATGCCAAATTTTTAATTATTTATCAAAGGAAACAAAACTATAACAATGTTTTTATATAAACAACTAAATTTATGACAATACAAACAGATAAAATTTTCATAATAATAAAATTAATTTATTGAAATATTCAATCTTAGTACAGAATTTTTTAACTTTAGATATACAAATATAAATTATGCTTTCATACTAAAAATATTTTGAAATTGAATATACATATTTGGCACAACACAAATTTCTCAAATTTATTTTCGAAAATTGATGAAAACTTTTAAGTAACAAATAATCAAATTTTATAAGTTAATTTCAAATTAAACTATGTATATCACATCAAATATTTATTCATAATAATATTATTGACTACTATTACTATTATAAAACACCACTTAATTTATTAAAAATTTTAAATAAATAAATAGTGGTAAACAATTTTAAACAACTAACAGTTATCAAAGAAAACTTCACAAGCACAATTATGAGAAAAAATAATTTTGATAAAACCATTTATTATTTATGTAATGAAACTGATTAATAAATGTTTATAAGTCAATCTTTATAGTAGATATACATTTTATTTTCATTATGCAAACTATTTTTGAAAAATATGGATTAGTCAATAAAAATAAATTAACAATCGACTTTATGTATTTTAGTACAATTACTGAGAGTCTAAAAAGCAAATGCTTACAAAGTGAGTTAAATTACTACTTTCATGCTTATAAAAACTTACATCAAATAAAATACAGCAATTATGAAAAAAAATGTGCATTAATGAGAAAATCTTATAATACCGAAAGTGTTTACTTTCTTGTTTTTCAAATGTTGATTTTTTTCATCTAATTAGAATTTCCCATATTTTAAAATTTTCAGTAAAATATATTTGGAAAGCTTGATTTGTTCATTTTACATTACGCCAAAACTCAAATGGTTATATAATAAAAATGCACATTATTTTCTAATACAATTTTTTAAAACCATCTATAAATTATATATTATGTTCATTATTTTTCTGATTATACAGTAGATTTTTTTCAATAGTTAACACAAGTTATTAATTCACATTATTAGTAAAAAATAAGGATTTTTTAAAAATGAAATTTCATAATTTAATTAAATAGTAAATAAATAAAATTTGTTTCTTGAGAAAATTAATAGAATTGCATTTTAAACTTTAATCTGTATGCTAATTAGATGGCAAAGTTATAACTAGTATTTATTTTGCATGTCAACATTTACATTAAAATTGAACATTATTTTATAATATTTTTAAAGAGTTTAGAAATATTAATGTGCTATTGAATTATAAAAAAAAATTGCAGATTTTCAGAATTCTTTGCATTTCAAACATATGAAAATTATTTAATCAAAAGAAAAAAAAATTACAGCACCTTATTATTACAATCCATTCTCATTAAGATCTTCACAAAAAAAAAAGCTTATTGTTTGAGTCTGAAATGTAATCATAAACAAAGATAAAGCAAGAATAAAATATTATGCTTAGAAAATAAGGAAAACATAACAGAAGACAAAAACACTGAAAATAAAGGACAAAAATACACATTAGAAGAGATAGTATAATATTGAAACTAAAAAATAAAATTTTCCAAGCTATCTGCAAACTGTTTGAAAACAGAGCTGCAGTAAAAAATTAATGCATAATTTTTTCATACTATCCGACAAGTATTAAAATACTTTCTAACATTTAACTTTATATATTACAGATGTGGAAAAATTAATCCCATTGATGAAAAACCTTTAGTAGTGACTTATTCATCTTACATGGAGTAAAATATAAAAAAATCTATCACAAATCGTTTTTCTTTTTGCAATTAAGACAATTTTAAAATCAAATATTTTATTAATGGATAATATAGGGAGATTGATGTCTTAATAGAAAGAAAGTAGGAGAAAAATTAGGGCAAAAAGTAAAAACTTAAGCAGTATAATAATGTATTGCATGGGTATTAAATTACTCCATTTTATATATATTAACAAATAATCAGCACTGAAACATTTGTTCAGAAAAGTCAGATAAGTGATCGCTAGAAACAGCTGTTATTCCAATACAATCCAATTATTTTAAAATATGAATCAATTATATGAATTAATTCAATAATTTTTCTATAAAATTATAAATTACACTGCAGATAGGCTATAACTTTTGCTGCAATTGATGTTTATAAAATTCTATGATTAGACAAAATAAACAAATATCAATTTAATTCAAGACAATTTTTGTACTAAATAATTACCCCTTTGTATTGACCGTAATTATTGAATCATTTTAATTAGCAAGAGAATATTAAGTAGAATTCTAAGAAAAGAGGGATACCTTATTAAAAAATTAAAACCCAATCAAAAAATAAATTTTCCTGCATCATCTTTGACAATTATAAATATAGTGACAAAGATTGATTAAAATAAATGTAGTCAATTATTTAATATTTATTGATTAAGAAATAAATTAGATAGAAACATTTATAAATTTTTAGTATGCATTAATGGCCTTTTTTCATCTAAATAGAAGCCATATGAATACAAATGTAAGTGTAGTTTTTTTTTTTTTTTTGGTTATTATTACAAATTTAGTAATTATTTTTCATTTTTGGGTCGTAAGACAATGGCCAATAATCAATATGCTTGGAATGTGCAAAATTATCCAGAAATAATAAATTAACACTCTTTGGTAACAAAAAATTCTTCTTCCATGATAGAACCTGTAAGTTTGAAATTTGGTTGTTTCTGGATTATTGGTGATTTCATTGCTCACTATTTCTAATTTACACTTTAGTGATTTCTTTTTTTGCATGTAATTTATATTTTGGTATTCAAAAATAGCAGAAGTTCTTAGAGGATTTATACTAAACAAAAGGATCCTTTATGAATAAAAATTGAAATTTCTTATTTTTTGCTTGTGATTTGGAAAAATGATTTGGCCAACAGATCCCAAAATAAAAAAGTTAATTTTTAATGCTTAATATAACCTTTTTTGACTATAAAATAAATTATATTCTGTCAACTCCAATTTCCATAATAATATTTAATATATCAAAATAAATAAAATAACAGAAATTATAAATTAAATGATAAGAAAAGAATCATATAGAATTTAATATATATATTGACTGATTATTTATTATCAGCATCATTACAATAATTAAAAATGTAAAAAAGGGAATACTTTTGTAATTATTTAAGGGAAGGAATTGATAAGTGAAAAGATAAAATTTTTGAAACGTTTAAGCAAAAAAGACACAATCATTTACATGATGCAATTAATTTAATGATATGCAATAATATGAAGAATTTCCAATCTTTCTAACAATATCCTAAATAATAAGTATAAATTTTCTTATTGTGAAGATTGTATGAAAACTTATTGAAAAATAATTAATATGCAAAGAGGAATCTACAAAGTTATAAGAATTATCTAATTTATAAGTTTGAATCATAAATGTCCAATTAATGTCCATGAAATACAGTTATTTTTTTTATAATTAGATTATAGAAACAGTGTTTTTTTCTGTGGATAACTATTAAGAAACAAAAATAAAATTTATGATTAAAAAAGAAACTCAAACAATTATTTTTTCGTAAAAATAGAAAGATAACAATTTTCTAACACAATTATATTAAAAATGTTTAAAAAGAACATCATAATTTTTATTTATTTTAATATATTTTTACAACAAATTAATTAAGTAGTAAAAATTAAGGTCTCTTTTCATTTTGTAGATACAGATACTGTCAAAAATGGTTAGTTCTTTCATCAAATGAGGAAAACTACTCTGATTTTAAGAAATAAAACAAATATAAAAAAAAAAATCATGAACTGAAGTAATTTTTAAAAAAATAAATTTGAATTTATTGCTCTAGAAATAATATTTTATGGCAAAAAGCAAATAAGACATGAGTTTTAATAGGATCAACTAACATGAGAAATGGTAAATATTTAAGTAACAAACAGAACATTTTGTGATGTTATAATTCAGATTGCAAAATAGTCTCATTTTTAAAAAGTATTTTATAGTTAAATATCATAAGAGAATATTATTTGATAATACCTAACAACTAAAAGTTTATACGAAATTTAAATACAGAAATTTTGAGTTTTTGGATTATGTTAACATTTACTTTTGAAATTATGATAATATTTTAAATAAAGAACATTTATTGATACAATCATACTAAAAATTTCTGGCGTTTTTAAAATTGCGAAGCCCCAGTGATAAAATATGAAATTACATAAAAAAAATAATAATAATAACAGACAAATGAAAAGCAACCATAAACACTTTTCACATTTTTCAACTTCTATTTGATGTATCATATAATATTATAGCATTCTTTTTTTCAATGTAAATGCTGTGAAAATAATCTTGAAATTTTTTAAATTTAATGTGAAGAGAAAATGCTATTTAATTTTCCCAAGAAAAAATATTCATTACTTTTCAATAGATTATACATAAATGGTCATGAAATTAAATCTAATATAGAAAAAATACATAGCGTGATAAGTTGTAAGCAAATACTCATCGACAATTGTATCTTATGGAATTAACATGATATAAAAAAGAATTTTTATCATATTAATTCCATAAGAATACATAATTCCACAAGATACAGAGGATAATTCCAAGATAATAAGAAGATAATTCCACAAGATGAGTTGCATTGTTTACAAGCATCTGATACACAAACTATTTTACTGTTTAGATCTATTATATTTTAAAATTTTTATATTTAGATATTTCTAAAATATAATATTTAGATATAATTTATGCATATTTCATAGAGAAATAAGTGTAATATAAGAACTCATTTATTTATATAAAACAACTATATAATTATAAAAAAACTAAATAAACTAGTTTTTTTGCTGAATTTTTGAAACTATGAATAATTTCTAACTTTCTATTTAAATCTGTGTCTAATTCTATTTATAAATGACCATTTACATATATATATATTTCAAATTTCAAAGATATTTGGCATGTAAGGATTTTGCAAAATCACTATTATCCAGTTGTATAGAAAGCTTTACACTTTTTGGCAACATATTAATGTCAAATCACAATGGGCTTTGCTATAAGCTAAAGTTTATACAAAATTCCAGGAAATCGAGACATACAAGAAATTTCAGTTGAAACCTATGTCTTCTAAACTTTCTCCTTTATAAGCAACAGTGATACAATAGTGTTGCAACAATTGTTGCAATAGTTCTTGCTCATCTAAAAATTCCAAGTGCTCAATACGTTCAACATCCTGCTGAGGTAAGTGTTGGTATACTTCCATCATGTCCCAAGACTTAGCCCCATCCCAACCTGCATCAGTAAAACGTTTACGTTGACTCTCAAGGTCTGAACATACTGTCACACCCGCCAAATTACAACCTCTTTTTTTAAGATTTTCGATCATCACATTACCAAATTTATCTCCCATGTTTACCTGCTCATAGTTGATGAAAAGAACACTGCGAAACTTATCCTTTACCCATCTCAGGAAGTTGGAAGTGAGAGATTCCTCATTATAGACAAGCACACATTCACACAAAAACACAGTAGGGATAGAAGTGTCCACAAGACCGTTCAAAAGCTTTGCCTCCAGCTCAGTTGTGTTCCTTATATCAGATCCGACTAGGTGATATTCTCCTGCATGCAATTCACAACTGGAGAATTGTATATCATCATCTTCAGTTGCCACCATCCTTAATAGGTTTTTCTTGTTTCTGATTATGTAACATTTCTTAGATGTTACAGGGGGCAGATCTATTTCTATGAAGCTTTTCACTGATACATTATCGTCCTTGAGCCTCCAGTATAATGTATCGAAGCCAGCTCCAATATTTATCACTTGACAATTGTAATTTGTGGTTGTTAGAAATTGTTCCAATAATATTTTCATGCCCATTACCCTTGCATAATAACCCCGACTTATTTCAGGGGCCTTTCGGTCAGGTGTAGGTTTTGTAAAGTGATCAATATGAGGATCTGTCCAGTAACCTATGTGAACCGCATACCGTTTACATAGGGCAGCCTCATCGTTTGTAGCAATAACAGCATCGTCTTCACACATTATTATAGATTACTTTAATCATCAATTAAATCAGAAAATATGCACAACATCAATATTCTATATCATGGGTTACGTTTGGCGAATGAACCATAAATGGGAACACCAACCATATTAACACATGATAAATAAACAAAGTATGCACGAGAAATCCAATCCTTTAGTTTACGACGGTTGTTGCCATTTATCTTCTCTAAATTAGTCATCATAACAAAAATTTTGTTAAAAAAAATACTTGAAAGAATGATAAAGCAGTCTCCACTGAACTGTATATAGATAGGAATGAGTCCTCACTCCTAAGTGAGCAACTCCGGGAAACGAATCACTTTCTTAGCAAGCATGTCAGGCAAAATGGGTGGAAACATTGAGCTCATTGGATGAAGAAGAGCAAACAAAACAAGGCTTTGACGTTATAACAGCATTTATTTTAACATGGTTTTTAACACAAATGTAATGAAAAATTGAAAATTAAGCTTATATTTTTTAAAAGAATTTAAAATAATTTGCAATATAAAATCAAAATCAAATATTAAATATATCTGTTAGCCGTTGTAAAGATGGTTCGTTAAATTCATGATAATTTTTGAAGTGAAAGGTATTTATGATGAAAAAGCCATTACAAAATAGTTCAATTAATAGGTATTGTACTTCAGATATTTTTGTATAAAATATTTATTACCATAATCATATATTAGTTTTTTTTTTGTAAAGATAAAACAAATATGATACGTTTTTTCAATTTGAACTTTATTAAATATGCTTCATAAATAAATTGTATTCAGTAATTTATAAATGCTTCTTTTAAATGTTTTTTGCATATATATATAAATCCAAGTTTTTTCCCCAGTTGCATCAACATTTCATATTTCTAACAATTTCCAATATGTTTCACCATCAAACAAATGTTCTGTAGCAATTCAAAGTCTGGTGAGCAATTTAAGCAGATGAAAAAAACTCAACTGACCCAGAATGGGAAAGTGCATGGAACTGTGAAGTAAATATCATTTGACAGAAGAATGACAGTGGTATCACTGCCCAAGGAATTGTAGTGCATCGACCAATTAATGCAAATGTCAAGGAACTATTCTTTGATTCATTGAAAGGGCTGAGCTTGACGTGATGATATTATGACATGTTATTTTATAATCAACTCATATTAATAATGAAATGATTTTGATATTTAATTTTTGATATTTTAAATAATGATTGACTGTTGAAATGATTTTTTTCCAATAATAGTTTTTTAAATATGATAAAAAAAATATCCTTCTTTAAATGTGTATTTCTCACTATGTAAGGCAAACAATATGGAAGAATAGCCTATTTTAGTAAAGTATATTTTTCTGCAACGTTCACCGACTTTAAAGAATCACATTTAGAAAATATTTTTTACATGCATTTAAAAATACTTGTAAAATTCAAATGTTTTCTTATGATACTTTTAAAGGAATTCAAAATGTAATAAAAAAAACTTCAGAGTGAATTATTATCTACTATTGAAGTGAAATTAATGTTTGAAATATCATTCAGATTGTTTTAAAAGATCACTTGAATGTGTTAACTGCTGAAACCCTAAAGGGTTCCCCCCCCCATACACACATACACATTTTTTGACATTTGAGACTTTAAACAACTTTTATTAAATGCCACAACATCAATATATTTAATAATTTCAATTTTAAAATTTAAGTTCCTAGTAATTAATAGTCATATTGAATTAATGGTTTTAATTGAAATAATTTTCGGTATTGTATACATATATTTCCCCATTGCTGTTAATTTTACTATAATAAAAAGCTAAGAAACTGAATTAAATATGCATATTCTTCAAATTTTTCAAAAATAATATTAACTTTGTGGAGTCAATGTGGAAAATGATATAACTCTTAAATGAAAAATTTCTTGATAGAAGTTTTTATAATAAATTCACTAAATTTACTATTATAGTAAGATTGAAAATTAAAATATACTCTCGAGTACAGTATTTTTCTTTCACTTTTTTATTTCATATATAATTTTTGTAAAACTTTGTTTAACTTACACTGCTGGCCACACAAATTGCATCACAAGAAAGACAAAAGATATAACAACAAAATTTATTTTGTAGATAACATGTTGACCAAGTATCAAATGATTAAATTTATGAACTTCTGTGAAATGTGGTTCCTGCCAAAATCAGTAGACAGAGTAGCCGCTATTGTTGGAGATCACCGCTGCCATACCCCTTGGCATTGATTCAAAGAGACTTTGAATGAGTTCTGGAGGTACAGCAGATCAGGCATCTTTCACACGTTGCCAAAGTTGATCTGGTATGGCAGCTGAGGATATAATCTGGTTCAATTGTTAGGCAACCATGGACCACATATTTTCTATTGGCGAAAGATCCAGAGAGTGAACAGGCTGGGAAAGCAATTTAATCTGGTGATTGACGAAGAACCCTTAGACAATGCGTAGTACGTGTAATCACGCATTATCCTGTTGAACTATAGCTGTGGGCAAGCAGTGAATGTAAGAAAAGACAACTGGATCCAACACTTCAGAGATATAGAGCTTGCTGTTTAAAGTATCAGTAAAGCGCCCTAGATATGTGCGAGAGTTACATCCAATACCATCCCATATCACAATCGATGCAGGATCAGAGTGGAGGTGCATAACGCAGCTGTTCGTCATCCTTTCTCCCCGGTGCCTCCAGACTTTGATGCAATCATCGTGGTGTTGCCGACAGAAGCGTAACTTGTCAACAAAGACAATTTCATTCTATTCTGCAGTCCAAATATTGTTTTATCGTACCATTGGTGGCAGAGACTTACTTCTGTGGTTTTGTGTCAAGGGTAGACGAAGCAACGGGCGTCTTGCGGACAAACCATTCTGCTGAAATGGCGTCGAATGGTACATGCAGACACTGGATGAGGCAGACTGAATGTGCTGTGATATAGTTCGTTATGTGGCTGAGCGATTTGTCACTGCTATGCGAACAATTTGGTTGTTGTCACGTGAAGTGTTGCATAAAAGTAGATGCGATGGAACATGTCAATCCCTCCGTATTACACTTGTTTAATTTCGTCCAACCCGATAGTTGATTTCCCTGAAAGATAATCATGATCTTTGTTAGCTACTATACTTCCTCTGCCGAACTCAGATACTAGATCAAAAAAATGATAGCTATTTTCTACGAGAAATAATTGATCATGTGAGGGTTTGTTTTTTTTAAATTACAAGAAAAACACAATTGCTAAACTTGAAATCGTCAAAATATCTAAGCCTTAAACAGCGCTTTGAAATGGTGCCACATGCGCACTTGACTTGCGTCCGCGCTGAAATTCTAATCATTTGTATATCTCGCCACAGCTAATGCACGTTGTAAATTTCATGTCATTTGAATACTTCCTTCAGGGTCTTTCATATATAATGGCCATCAGTGTAAATATTTGTGAGTTTTAAGTTTTAAATGTAGTCATAGTGCTATGTACCAACAGATGTGGATAGAATTAGAAAATATGCATAAATTTAAAATTGTATTAAATAGGCTGTATATAACAAAAATTTTATTTAATTATTTTAATTCAAACACACACACACACACACACACACACACACACACACATATATATATATGTATATATATATATAGTTATCAATGTAATTTTTAACTGTATTATAAATTAACTTATTAACAAGAGAAAACTTTAGAAAACTTGAAATAAATATAGTATTTATAGAAGGGAAAAAAATCCAGCATTTAAGTTGTGAGTAAACTTTCTGAATACATTTTATGCAAATAGTTTATAATACCTCAAAATTTTAAATCACTTCATTCTTGGGATTTTTTGTTGCAATCATTTGCAAATATCAAAGTGCAACACACTACATTTCAATTACAAACTTAATTCTTCCATGAACAATTGTAAGTGTTTTTTTTTTTTATTTTAGTCTGATTATTATATGAAATTTGTAAATAAAAAATTACAATTCCTTATTTATTAAATTATTATCATATTCATACTCAAATATCAATAAAATGTTTTACACTGTTTTTATTAGTTTTACATACGATATACAAATACTATATATATATATATATATATATATATATATATATATATATATAT
>JAPDSC010164578.1:0-11023 GCA_026290005.1 Latrodectus geometricus
TTTTTTTAAGAAAACTTTTATTAATTATTTTATTAAAAATTTTTATGCTTTAAAACAGAGAAAGTAAAAGCAACCTCAAACAATTCGATAAAAAAATGCAATTTAAATTTTTTTTGAAGCAAATTTAAATTTCAATGAAAAAATTTTGTTAGACAAATAACTTTATTGTAATTGAAATATTTAACTGAAAATTTATGAAATCAAATTCATATTACGTGAAAGCATCGTGATTGCTCTTTGTATGAAATTCATTAGAATGACGAATGAATGTTTTGATTATAATGATATCGACACTAAAACTCGCTTAAAATAAAAAAAAAAACCTAGAAAACACTTTCTTCCTTAATTTCAAATTAAAAAGATAATTCAATAATTTAAAAAAAAAGCACTGAGGTATTGAATTTTTATATTTTTGTACAAATATAATAAAATTGATTAATGAAAGTGTGGAGTTAAAGGGATAGTGAATAAGGTGGTGGTAGGTGGCTATTAAATGCATGTGTCATTAATGTTTATAATTCTCAAAATGTAGAAGGCATGTTATTTTCAGAAATTGTTGAGAAATTATGCTAATTTCCTTAAAATATAAAGTATATACTACAATTACATTTTATTGTATTACACCTTATTAAATTCATTCTCTTGTAGTCATATAATCATTTTTAAAAACATTCCATATAATTAAGCCCATATTTTTAATCTAAGTTTTCATTAGTCAATTCTAGCAGCATAATTTTAACGAGAGCAGCATAATTATTCTATCAGCATAGTTTTAAGAATTTCTTTACAAAAAATATGATAGAAATACTGTTTTGAAAAAAAAAAACAAAAACAAACAAACTTGTAGTATTAATAGTTACTTTATTCAATATAAAGAAAGCAATAAATGTCTTTCACTAATTGTGTTAGTTTTGTGTGCTTGCAAGAAAAAATAAAGCGAAGTAATTCAATTGCAATTGGGACAAAAAGAAAACATCTCAGCATCATTGTTTTCTCGTAAAAGCATAGGTTAAATTTTTTCATCCCACAACCGTTTATTTTTATCGCCAAATCGCCAAGCAGCTTCTGAATCTCGGATCAATCAAATGCTTAAAACAGCGCTATGAATGAGGCGAGGAAGGATCGTTCTGCGTCTGCGCAGTTGCTTGAAGCAGAATCCCGTTCAAGAGCTCACGGGTTCATTATCTGAATTTAAATTGAAATACGCATTTAGTCGATTTGATTATGACAGGCCTATCATATAATATATTCAACAGAATAGGTATTCAAACAGAATATATGCTTGACTACCAAGCTTGAATAAAATATAAACTGATGTTAATCAGATGCTAGATGAGATTTAAAAATAACATAAATTAAAAATTAAATAAGTTGCACCAATGACATTTACATTTTGCGTAATGCTAATGGTATTAAATCAACCACATATTTAAACAGGATTATTAATCTATGAGGTTCTCACTTAGTCTTTTATTAAAAAAAATAATTATGGAATACTTCAGTAAACTTTCCATATTTTTTTACTATGACGTAACATATTTAGTTCATTTTATTGAAACTAAATATATTAATAATAAAATAATTTAAAAAAGATTTGCTAGTGACTAAAATTATAATTTACATTTAGTTTTTCCTAAGATCACTTTAAATTTTTTGTTTGTCTTTTTTATTCACATTAAATTTAAATGCCTAAAATCAATATTATGCGTCAACGTATTGATTGTTTTCTTTTTCGAGTTTTATTAAATTATGTTGTTGAGAAATTTTATTTGATTTAATTTCGTAACTTCAATTTATATAAATTTTCAGTTATTTTTTATTTTATATGTAGATTTTACTTTTTTCGTACTCTACTTTTACTTATAAAAATTAATTTGATTATTAGAAATTCATGAAAATGCGTTAATTGCTTGTTAAATTTATTAATTTCTGGTTTTTTATTTCGACAAATGATTCCAAATATTCTCCAAAAATATCATTTCGAAATCTTGTCATTTTTTTTATATTTCTCCTTGTTCAACTGAGATTTAATTCATGGAATTATACTTTTCATAAACTTTTATTTTTTGTTAATTATATACATTGTGTGTGTGTTGTTTTGAGCAATCTTTACAAATGTATGTAAGTTAAAGTAGTTTACTTTAAACGTAAGTAAATCTGTTTATTTACAAATGGGAAGATTCTAATTCTAGCATTTATTCTAATTTGACAATTTTTTTAAATGTAATTTTACTTATTTTGATCAAAGACATATTTTGAATCAGTTTTCTTTTTAGTCAAATAATTTTCTATACTTTTATAGATAAAAAATTTCGAAATGTTCACATATTATTGATTTATATCTCTCTTTTTTTGAAAATATGATTATTTATTTTACTCCATTCAATTTTTTAAGAAATTGAACAAATAATAAAGATATATACTAATTAAAGCAAGAAAATTGAAAATACATCTAATATATAAACAGCAATAACAACTAATTCTGACTGCTATTTTTTTCTTGAATAACATTATACATTTTTAACATTATATATTACTCTACAAATATATTATATAATAATTTTTCAATAAATTTCTGCTTACACTAAATTAATCAATATACACAAATTTATTGAGCTCATTAATTATTTTTGTATATCATAATTTAACAAAATATGTCATTTTAATTAGCAATATATATATATATATATATATTGGCATATTATAAGTGGCAGTCAGGACATTTACACATTGGCTGATATTGTAACAGATACGAATTAATATATAAAATATAAATTTAGCTATCATTGGATGAAAATATTTTCATATTTTAAATTGGAACAGGGATTTCTATCCAAGGGAAGATGTATTTTGAAATTTAAAGATAAATTTTTTATTCTATTGTATATTAAACTTTTTTTATTACTTTTAAGTCAAATATAAAGCAATATGAGGATAATAAAAAAATAATACATAGTTACATTAATTTTCGAGGATACTAATAAAATATTTTACATTATTATCCGGGTTAAATAAAAATTTTTAGTCCCTTAAAATTTACCAAGAAATTATTTATTTATTTAAAACTATTTTTTTTTCATTTTTACATTTAAGGAATTTGTTTGAGTACAAAAAAAATTTTTGACTGTTTTAATTTTAATGCGTGGAATAAATTTGCATTTTATTGCAAAAAAAACTTTTAATTTTAACTTAAAATCCTTTATTTTTACCGATGATTGTATGGATGGTTAGTTGAATTATCTTTCTCGTTGAATTCCTCTTTCTACAAACTCGAGATAATCTTTCGGTATAAATTTTCAAGTTAACATACTTATTTTATTTTAAAAATAAATACTTTGAATTCAAATAGGTTCGTTTGTTAAGTTTTTGTCATTTTATTTTTCAATTTTAAAATTTACATTCATGTATATGAATAAAATTTATTGTCTCACTAAATTTCAGTTTTAATTACCAGTAACATTTTTATACATTTTTGTAATATATACGATATAATAAAAATTTAATACCTTAATGACAGACACTCATAGTAAGTAATATTTAATAATCAAACTGATAAGAATTTTCTTATGAATTTAATATTTGAAATAATATTACTATTTAAAATATGTAAATGTTTTCTGAGGTGATGGTGAATTATTTGCGCAAATTTTTTGAAAATTCATTCGCATTAGAAAATTATTTTAAGCATATATATTGAAAAGACTGACATAAAGTGAGTATTTATTACAAATTAAAATTACCTTCAGTATATCCTAAATCCAATTATACATTCAATACAGAAATCATTTTACAGATAGAAACGAGGCAATTGAATGGAAAATAACAAATATGAGAACATTTATTGAAGAATGGTGACAAAATGTCATTACCTCGTAATACTATATACAGAGCATTTATCCAACATTAATGCATAGTATTTATGTTACGTACCTCCATTAAACTTTATTGGAAATTTTAATACCAAGAATAGTTTACACAGAGTTAGTAATTGCATCTTTCATTTCGTCCGAAATCTAATGCTCAGTTTCGAAGCTTTAGAGACACACTTGGTTAAAACGGTCATAACGCATTGCTATTTTAGTAAGTGTCATTCACCAGCTTAATTCTTTGATCTCTTTCAAAGGCGCGTTTAATGGTTTCACCGAATATCCTTTTCAGATCAAAACGCATAAATTTATCACATAAAATTATTACCACACATAGGAGGAGCGTTTGACCAATAATGCTGTGTTTCAGAATAATTTGGATGCCTGTATTTCACTGCCGGAAGAGAGATTATCTATTATTTTGAAATTAGCCTCTTCATTAAGGTAATGAATTAGTGCTTTAGTGGTCTTTTCCCTGCTAAGTAATTTACTGTCTGACAAATTAATTTACTTATGAAAATAAATGTGATAAATAAGAGACATTATATTTTTTTCGTTGTACATATATAAGAAGTTTATGAAAACACGTATCTGAATATTTCAAAAGGAAAATACTTAATTAATTTCTGGAGTAAATAATGTATAATTGTATCATACTTTATGAGAATGACTTATTCATAAAATTCTTATCTATGTGATGCCTTATATTACATACTTAATAAAAAGATTTCGTTATTTTACAAAAGAAAAAAAAACTTTTCAGATTAGAAGCATCTAAAAGATTTTTTTTTCATAATTTTTGAAATCAAACAATGGTTTTAGAATTTTTCATGCTTTTTTTTTAATTGAACTTTTTTGAAAAGAAACAATAAATTCAGAATTTTTGAAATTTTGCTTTTTGATATGAGTCTTAGTTTAGCTTAGTTATTTAGATTTATTTTAAAAGATTTATTAGATTTAGTCCTCACACCATATTAAAATCAATTTACATATTAATTTTATAAAAAGTTTCAAATGTGTAAATTTTTTTGAATTGTAAATAATTGTGAATAAGACAATTATGTTTGTAATAAAGCTGTGTATGAATCTGGAATTTTATATGTATGTTGAACATTTAAAATTCAAGATGCACATAACTCTGGTTATGAATTCCAAATAGCAGAAACATTTGTGGCTTAGAAATACAGATTTAGAAGTTTTTAGAGGAATGCTGTGTCTAATGTCAGGACAGCATAATTATAGCGTGAAAAGAAAAGTATAGCGTAGTAAAATAATGGACTGAAAAAGAAGCTAAGTGAATTGCAATTACGAGGCATCATCTTTATAAGAATATTTAATGCAATCTAGTAACTCCCAAGTCTTTTATCTCAATTTTTTTAGTCAAACGTTGTCAACAGGACTTTACAATCACAAAACTTGCTTCATTGATGATCGGAAAAGAATTATACGACATAAAAATCCTTTTTCATACTTACTTATCCTTATGGATGGACATACGTTTGGAGAACACTATCATAAACTTATACTTATGATTATATCTTTCCAATTAATAAGTTTGATGATTGAAAGTTAACATGGCATGGGCTATCATGTTTTGTTTTTCCGAGGATTCAAGCTTATCCTTGAATGGAAGATTCATTGGAAAGAAGTATAGACATACTTTATCTGATCAGATCCATTTTATAATCCGTGTTTTATTGCGGTGATAGAATTTTTTTTTTAAATGATAATGTGTGCTCTAATTTATGTAATGGGTCTTGTAAAATGAAAGTTTAATAAACATGAGAATAAAGTGAAACATTTACCTTGGTTTGTTCAGTCTCCCCGACCTCAATATAATATAATCATTATGGCTTATGGTAGAATCTTTTTTATGGTTTAAGGTGTCCAAGTCAAGATTTATATCTTTTGCTAGAATCTCTCTCTGATTTCCACAATATTTCCACGAATTTTACGTTGTTCTTGTAAACACTATACAGTACTTGTATGATATTAGATTCTCAAGTAAATCCAAGTTGCATGGCATGTCCAAAATGGTCATATACTATATTAATTATGACAGTAATGATTCCTAGACATCTAAATTGTGCTTTTATTATTGCAATAAACAGCCGTAACTCTATTATTGAAATAATAATGCTCATAATGTATTAATTCATTTAAATTTCTAAGAATATTTTTTTAAAGAAATACTTTGCATTTGAAACTAAGCTAAATAAAAAAGATACTTGCAAAAGAAAAGAAAATATTTATTTTCTTCTTATTTCTTGTTCTACTGGGCTGCGGTGTCATTAACAGTGTTTCAAGATTAAATACATAAAAACAATAAAACCATCACAATTTTATGATTTAAACTGTTTTTCTATCAATTGCCCATTTATTCAACATTGTTTGTAAAAAAATATGCCTAAATCTGGAAAATACCACAGCATCAAATTAACTTTTCTGTTATCAATGTGATAATAAATCTATTTCTCTTCATAATGGAGAAGAGCTCCAATTAGAAGAAAGTGATTGAAGAAAATAGCATCTAATCAACATTCTTTAAGCGAGTTATACGTTTGTCGGCTGGAATGGGTAAGAGATAGCTAGGATGAAAAAACTTTTTAACAAAACGTTTTCTTCTGATTTTTCTTTCCCTCATAAGACGTGTCCTGGAACATATCATTCGATTCGATGGTGTCCACCCGAGCGAAGGGATTCCGTAATCTGCTTGGGACATCTGCTGACGCGTCATGAACATTCCATTCACTCCACCACCTTTCGAATTCCCTGAAGGGAAAGCACCAATTGAGTGCAAAATTGGCTCCCACCTCAACCTTTGAATTGGGGAAGAAAATGGAATCTTTTCTTCTTCCTGCTAGAGATCGTTTCTGTCAAATGTTGTGGGTAATAGCTTCTCTCGAATGCGGGGACATCGTTTTTGTAAGGAGTGGTACTGTCTGTACGGCCAAAAAAAGAGAATAGTTTTTTCTTTAGGAAAAAAATTACTTCAATTATTGTTTGACCAACAAACGAAAAGATTTGAAAGGAAGTAAAGAAAGGAAAATAAAATAGTGTATTAGGGGAAGAAAGCATATTTTTCTGATCCTATTGTAGGAAATTTAAGACGTTATTTTAAATAAATTAAACAAGAAAAAAGAGTCAATGAATTAAATTTGACTTCTGTACCTTTGTATTCATTTGATTCAGTATATATATATTGGGAATAGTTAACTTCTAAATACTCAATGAATGTGATTATGTATGTTATGAAAAAAATATGCACGTTTTTTTAAAATCTCAATCATTTTTTGTCATCCTATAAAGAAATTGCCAGCAAAGTAGAATGCAAGACATTTTTTTTCTTTGAATAAAACTATGGCATGTAATTTTTCAAGTGACAATGAAAATATTTCAATAGCAATTAAAATGATAATGCTCTGGAAGATAATTTATATAAATATTTACTGACGTTTGAACAACGCATAGAATAAATTAATAAAAACGATATATTTAATTTTTAAAGATTATATATATTATCATTTAGCTTTTAAGGTCTTAGGTAATACAAAAAAAATTGCATTAAATAATTTATGTATTACTTTATGTATTAATTTACCTTTATGTATTAATTTACTTATTTATTGACAAAGAAATTGACTTATTTTATTAAAATTGAGTTACTGTTGTCACTTTCATAACTATATACATAGAAATAATGTCTTCAAAATTGATAACATTTCAAATGAAGAAAGAATTAAAAGCATTGTTTCATAAAATTTAAATGTAAACCTAATTTAATTAATTCTAAGAAAAGAAATTTTTTTTATGTTATCTGTAAATACATTAAAAGATGAGCAGGATTTAGGAAGTTGAAATGGATAATATTTGAAAAAGATGACAGGGGATAAGATATCCTTTACAAAATCTTATAGCTTTGCATAATTTATATTTGTAAATATAAGTGTATTACATACACATCACTTAGAAAAGAAAGGGTTTCGAAATTAGTCTTATTTCATCAAAAGGGAGAAAAATTGTTAAGTTTTTAGTAGAATATGAAATTAGTTAACCTTTAAGTTATAGCTTAAGACATAAAAATATTTTATATTGCCTGTGCCCATTTCAAAAGACAGACTTTTACAAGTAGATTTTTATGATATCATAAGGAATTACATGAAATATAAAAAAAAATTACCCCATGTTTTATTTTTATATATTTATCTCTTTTGGTTTTAATATATTTATTAATGGTTTAAAAAAGGAAAGAATGTTTTAAATTTTTAGCCATGTTTAATATATCAACTTTTCTAAGCCATGAATGCTGCTATATACAAATTGAATAAAATGTTCCATTTTCAAATGTTTTCGAGTTTCATTTTTGGAATTTATCGTTTATTATACTGTTATACAAATAACAAAGGTTTAATGTTATAAGATCGTTAGCAAGATTTTTCATTTAAAAATCAAGTGAAAAAGTAATGAAGTGATTTAAAATAAAATAGTGGATTACTATATACTATATTTAAATTTAGTTCTAAATTTATTTTAAAACATTAATTTAATTGATTCTGGTGTTTATTTGAAGTGAAAAGTATGAACGATAGAGGAATAACTAAACTATAATAGTGTACGGAAGGTTTTATTCAAATTTACTTAAAAAGGCACTCAGAATTAACCATAATACAACTTACCAACTACAAATAGGAGGATTAAATTATAACAGTAATTAACATGCTAATCATTTTCGAACATACAAGAGATTCATAAGCTGTATTTCTAACAACTTTAAATAAAATTTCGATTAAAGAAAAGTGAATGTATAATAATTATGAAGGTCAAATAAGTTTAAAAAATTACATAATTAGTTAATTATAGCAAGAAGACCTCATTGCTTCATTTCTTATATTATTCCTCCATTCCTTGCTGGTATTGATCCCTGCGGATCACCCCTGTTGTTTTTAAAAGCCGTGTGTGTTCCTCGAAATTAAATTATTCCTCCACGTCGTTTTTCACAGCCTTGAGAAATGACAGCCTGCAACGCCACTAATGAAATAAGAATTTTTGTTCACTGCGAACCGCGCTAATACCCACGCGTCGTGGCGCGCGCCCTTTCAAATTGAGTAATGAAGGGTGCCTTGGAAATACTGTTTTCTTTACCTTCCGCTTCTGATGTAATTAATATGGAACGAAAGCGTAGAGGCCTGCTCGATTTTTCTAGCACAAACATAGAATGGAAATTGCATGGAAAAGATAGCTTATTCTTTTCGTAAAATGGATCTTGTCACATTACTCTAATCCCCTGCATAAAAGATGGTGTATTATTTAATGACCTGTGTGTTTGGTGGATGAAAAATAATAGTTTTGTGACACCGTGAACCTCTTATTGAAATAAAGTCATGTCCGGTGGCATTGAAATTGCGTATGAGTACGTCAGGGACTAAGCCAATTTTTTTTTTCTGAAACCATTTTTCAAGTCATTGCGCTTATATATTTTGAACCATTAAAAATAGGAATGGATTGAATATTAAATTCATAATCTTCTTTCATAAACTTGTTTCAGATGTGAATAATCCTATATTAATCTTAGGATATGAAAGGCTGACGCACATGTAATGAAACCATTTTTTTTTCTTTTCCAATGTTTCCTCAAATCTTTTTTCTTTTATATAGAGTTAGTTCTCAATAATTAGTTTCCAATGTTTTATGAAAAAGAAATTTCAGAATGATATTTTTATAAATTTTATAAATAAGCAAAGTAAAATATTTCCAAGTACCTTTTATTTTCTGAACTATTAAGGAAGTAAACATATAAGACTGTAGTTAAATTTTCTAACTTGAAAATTCACTTAATAATAAATATTTAAGCTTTACTAAAAACTGGAATATATAATCATGAAAAACGTTATTTAATTTATTTATTTTCTAAAAATGTTGAAAAGGTCTAAATATTTTTGAAAAAATTGAGTTCTAACTAAATTATGATATTTTAGATTTCATTTCAGTTTTGTTTGTATGTCATATAAAATTTCATTATGCTGAATTAAAGCAACAAAATGAAATCAGGGTATTTTTAAAGTACATTCATTATAATGAAATTAAACCACTGCAACATTTTGATCCAGTGACAAAATCTAAACATATTACAAGTGATAAAATTTAAATAAGAGCACCTATGTGAAATAAAAATAAAACCTAAATAACACTTCAAATTAAGAATACTAAATTTAAATTATGATAAAACTACATAATCAAATCTTAGCCAAATACCTTGTGCAAAAGACGAAAATCTAGGACACAGTTCAACTGAAGACTTTGAAAACTTGAAAAATTTCCAAATTTTATTAAGCGGTACTGGTATAATAAATAAATAAACAATTACTAATATTAAGATTGCTAATATAAGGCTTACTATTTTGAGAATTATCCTAAAGGCCAGAGAAATATTTTGCTAGCTATCATTTACAGAACAGTTAGTGTTATAAAGGTCTTATACCTAAAAGCCTAGAAGGTTTCCAGCAGAAGATAAGGGGATAAAAATAATAAAAAGGTAACAATTAAAATTTGAATAAAAAATTACCAAATGAAAACAGAAATTATAGGATAAACTAGTAAAATCAATTATAAAAATATATTCATTGTATATATTTTAATAAAGAAACAAATGTTTTTTTTTTAAATAAAATAGATTAAGTAGTATATTAATCCTATATATATGATATGCTTGACTTAATTGAATAGAAGAATTTTTCTAGGAAAATTTACTTTGATGCAGCTAGATTCACGAATATGCAAATCTAGATGAAAAAGTTTATTTAAAGCAAAAAAAGTGTTATTAAGCAAAAAAAAAATATATATATATATATTTATAATTTCCAATAATAAATGAAAATGTGAAAATTTCTTTTACAGCTGTAGAATTAAAAAGTATGCATGTTTGCCATAAAGTAAATTATAAAACATGGTACAGGGGATAGTATTCTCTAATTTGTGTGTGTGTTTATATTTGATTAAAAATTCTGGATCAGTTTTCTGTATTTTATAGCAGCAAGTATAAAAAGTTCATACTTATGTTTTTAAAATTATTTCACATTATACTGAATTTTAATTTTTTTTCAGTCAAAGAGTTTTTCAAAACATACTTCTATTGTAATGAGTATTTTTCTTTTAGTGGT
>JAPDSC010164578.1:18953-59865 GCA_026290005.1 Latrodectus geometricus
AACTTTTGTCAGATTCTATCTAGAAAATGTAAAGAAAATTACCTTTTTATTTCTTTTTTTATAGATATTCAATATAAAAGTAAATAACTATATTCTTAATCTTCATTTTAATTTTGCTTTTTTATGATAATTAAATGGTAATATTGATTACTGAAATGTTATTCAATATTAATATCACTGTATTGGTTAACTGATTTCTGAATTATTCCTGAATATTTTCTAGTAGATTTGAATATGAAGTGCTTCTGTTCATATTTCTTTGCCATTTTTAAATTTTTTCGCTTGAGTTATAAATTATTGTATATTCAATTGCAATTTTTTTAGTTTAAAAATATTGGAAATATACAAAACATTGGAAATATATATATATATATATATATATATATATATATGTGTGTGTGTGTGTGTATATAGCCTTAAATTCATCATAATATTAATCTATAAAAAATATTTAAATAAACTAATAAAAAATATACGTGCAAATAATAAATTTAGATGACTTAGAAAAGAAGAATTTAAAATCAGAGTTTTAGATTATACTGAATGATGAATTTTTTTCAAAAAAATCTATTGAATTCACACA
The DNA here is from genome assembly GCA_026290005.1 of Latrodectus geometricus. Classification (NCBI taxonomy): domain Eukaryota; kingdom Metazoa; phylum Arthropoda; class Arachnida; order Araneae; family Theridiidae; genus Latrodectus; species Latrodectus geometricus. The sequence continues at coordinate 19,537 of JAPDSC010164578.1, forward strand.
GAAGTTTAAAAAAAATTTATTAAATTATATTATTTTTTACATAAATCATGGCTGAGATATTAGGTTGAAAGTAATTTTTGTGGTGCCTTTAAAGAATAATTTATGAAATTATAAAGCTTTAGGATTTATAATTCTATATAATTACATTTTCTTAAAAATTGAATAAAAGTAAATTACTAAAAGTACTTTAATAAAAAATTTTCCTGTTTATTCGTTTTATAGGATAATAATAGTTTAGAGAGAATAAACACTATTTTTCTAAAATTCAACTATTCTTTCAAAGTTTTTCGAGCAGAATTAATTTATATATATGCTCCAAAATGGCTTAACTAACACATAAAAGCATAAAAATGTGTGACTTTTAATAATTTATTGAGTTAAGTCTTCAGATTTATTGGAAAATATAAGTTTTAAAAGGCACGAGAATTTTTTATTTCTCTTTTTTATGAAAAATTTCTTTTTTAAATTTTAAAATAGTATATGTATCTCAAGATTGTTTTTTTTTGTTACGCGCGTACCTGTACACACAGGGGAATTGTAAAAGCTCTAGTTTTCAGTTAAACAATTTATGAGTTCAATTCCTAGATTGGATGTGATTGTTTCGAGTCCACTTTGAACCCTGGGTTCTGGTCCAGTTAGACTTCATCTGCAAAAGTGATAGTCAACAAATAAAGCGTATCATAAATTTGAAGTACATTACTATTAACTTTTTTTTATGTAAAATAAATTTATAAGTGACTATACTCTTTTTAAAGACGTGATATTTAATATTAAAATATGAAATAACAAAACATTTTTTTGGTGAAAAATATTTACCTTAAGTTCTTTCTATTATGCTTCTTTGAAAAATATGCAGAGGATAAAAACCGTAAAATTAAAAGTACTTTTTTATTGTTACTGTATTTTTAAATGTAATTATTTCACTATTATTTACAACTCCTCTTTCTTTCGGGTTTGGAAATAGTAACTAATAAAATATTAAATTAACAGCATGGCCGAGAGAAAATAATTTTTCTTCTTTTAATCTAAATAAATTTAGTTTTTCTACGAAATCGTTTTTCTCTTGAGAAATCTGTTTTGTAATTACTATCAACTGAAAATTGTCTTTTCTCAAATGAGTTTCTTATTCACACAGCGTTTTTTGGTTCTACTTAAAGATCTTCACGTAATTAAAGTTAATGCATTAAACTGCTATTTTCGCTTAAGACAAAGATTGTTGTGATAAAAATGCAGAGTAGCAACGGCTCATTTAACGCGGAGAAACATATTATAAAGGAGAGAAATATTTAACACCATTCTGGGAATTCAAAAGAAAATTTCTTGAGTAATAATTCTCTGAGAGCAGATCTATAGCTGTAAATGAATCATTAGATGTAATTAAACGTTTTTGTGCAAATAAAAAATGTGACATCGATGGATATACTTATACAATTATAAACATTTGTTTTTGCGTCTTATGAGCCGAATTAAAATATCCTATTCACACAATCGTTAGTAATTTTAATTAAATATATTTGTTTTATAATCGTAAGCTACATGATATTATATCCATACCATATACTTATTTTTGCATTTTTAAATGTTCCAAAACTTGTGAATGTTAATCTCGACAATTCGGGGAAACCATTTCCTTGTTTTAAATTTCAGAACATTATTTAATTTTAGTTTGTAAATTTTTACATTCTATTTTATTTATATTAACAGTAAATAATAAAATAAAAATATTTATCCAGTTTTACCGTATAGACAAGTTTCTGCTAATAAATATAATTTATAATCTTTTCCTGAAGTTTATATATTCTAAATATATTTTAATTTTGTTCAAGGCGGTAAAAGCAGAGATTCTAAACTACTAAAACTAGAGAACACTAAAACTTTTTCTAGACGTTTATGCTAATATGGGTATAATAATTTTAAATTAAAAATACTATAATAAAGACAAAAGATAATTATGCCTAAAGAAAATAAGTATATCAAATTTCAAGAGGTTATTGTTTGATTTTAAATTAATTAATCACAACTTAAAAATGATATGAAGCATTTTATAAAGAAAAAATGTTTATAGTAAAGGCAATAAAATGATTATAATTCTTAGGGACAAATAATTTCGATTCTGAATGTCATAAAATACTATTTTTATTTGAAAAAAAATTAGATGATTATTTTTAAGCATTGAAAAGCATAAAAATAGGAAATAAGCTTAGAATTACTTTAAAATGTAAGTTTCAAGTGAATAATTATTTCTATAAAAAAAACAAGTATAAAGTCATAAATGAACCATATCAATTAGAAGGGAAAAACGTCCCATAAGTTAGTTCTGCCAAATATTTACATTTTAATAATTTTTGTTTTTTTTGGAGATAATATTTATTTATCATTTAAACTTATATATTTTTAAAGACCTATTTTTTAATTTTGCTATTTTAGAAATATAGATCTGTATTTCAGTTCATTAATAGTTAGTTTAATTCTTATGTCATAGAAATAAAATAATATATTTGGTTATTTTAGCTCTGAAAAGCTAACTACTACATTTTATTAACTGAAATATATAAATACAAGCATAAACAGTTCATTCTTCGCCTAGTCTCACAGTTTTTGTTGATGAATAAATTTTCAAATATTTTTGCAAGTTTCAGAGATTAAAAATATTACGCGTTACTTAGTAATTGTAAGAAAGTTTTGAGCTATTAATTATTTTTAACAATTAGAATATTTTAAACTTCATAGAATATTTTAAATTGCTTAAGAATTTAAAAGAAATTTTATGATTTTTTAAAACCGAACTTGATATAAAATAAAATGAACTTAAAATTTTCACTTTATTAAATTCAAAGTTACTAATTATTTTTATTTTCATTTTTTGAAATATTCTAAAGAATAAAAAAAATGAAGATTTTCTTTTATTTTATCTCAAAAAGAAACCATCAAAGAAATTATTTTCCAGTATGTTTCAATATCGTTGGCAATTTTTGAAATGGAATGTTTTGTCGCATTTCTATAAGGATCTTCACGGAAACAATAATCAAATGGCCTTGGTGACCTATTTTCGAAGACAAACGTAAACACAACAAATGTAGCTGTTCAATGAAATGCACAACGGTGCATTTCATTGAACAGCTACATCTGTTCTAATTTACATTTATGCTTTGACTGTTTCACTTCATTAAATATATAATTTAAAGAAAAAAAAACTTATTAAATATAGTTATTAATCACAAGATATATTCATGTCAATTGTATTAAACATTAATTAAGTTATTAATTCATACAGATCAATTAAAACTTTTATTTAAAATTTTATATTTATAAACAACATTAAAATCTAACTATTTTTCGTCCTGAAAAATAAAACTACTCACTTCAAAAGATTTGCTTTTTTAATTACTTAATATGAATTTATCCGTTTCATTGTAAGAAAGATAAATTTAAAGTAATAACTTTGTTATGAAAGATCTAAATTGTTATTAAAATCTTTCAGTTGTATTAAATTTAATCACTTTGCAATTTTATTTATTTAAATGAGATTAATTTCTCGTTGTAGATATTGTATATTACAGAATTAAAATAAGACTGCGTTGTTTATCAGAGTTAAATTATATTGTGAGACAATTTGTTGCCACGTAAGCGTAATATGTTTGCGAAAATCTTATAAAAACCTATTTCCAGTGCTAAGAAATGAATTGATAATTTTAAATACAAAAAATAAATTGAAAGCAGAATTTAATTTTATAATTATAATGTTTAAATGCGAAAACTCTATCGCTCTTTTTTCCATAATGGATACTATTCTGAAAACTTTATATATTTTTGGTCTCTTTATTTTTATATTTCTAGAAATGGGCTTAATGTCGCACTGTAATTGAAATTTTTATTATTTTAAATGTTTATTAATAGATTAATTATTTCAAATTTTGGGAATTATTTAAATCTTAAAATTTATATTCCTGAATAGTACTTTCAGAGTTTATAATTCTGTATTTTCTATTGCTTTCGGGATTAAGAATTAATTATATAATGAAGGTTTTGAAAAGTTAAATGTTTGGCTGGAATACCGTGAAAATAATTTTAATGGAAAATTATAATTAAGCACTCATTGTAGATCAGTTCTAATTTATTACTTTTTCATTTATTGCTATTTTTTTCCATTTGTTATTAAACATATTTCTAAAATTAATAATTTAAGTTTAATGTTTAACATTATAGATTTATAATTAGATAAATAATTAATAGATTTATAAAAATTTTTTTTGTTATATTTTGGTTTTAATAATGAACAAGACAAAAATCATGAAATAACAATAAAGTCAATGTAAGTAATCTTTACATAAAATATTCAAAAGGATTAAAAACTGGAAATATCATGGTCACCAATTCTACAGTGTTTTCAGTATTTTTTCTGATTACTCTTTGCTTACTTTTATAATCATGTATTTAGTTTATAAATACAGTTATTATTTATAAGCCTTACATAAACTAGAAAATCATTGGTAATTTATTTTACATATTTTGTACTCCAATCTTAACAGAGCCACTCAAACTGTAATATTGGAACTCTGGAATATGAACAATGTAACCTTTTCAATCTATAAAGTGAAATGACTTTAACTGAATTACTTGGGTGAATTAATTTAAGAGTGCGAGATAAGAGGAAACGTTTAAATTTGATAAGGCAACTAGTGTAGGAGTTGGAGGGAGAGGGCAAGTCAGAACAGCAATTGAGGGGTGAGGCACCCCTCCATGAACCGTCCACCCCGTTTCTAAAAATAGCACTCGTGGATCGAAATTCCTGAGTCGTTTCTTGTTGACACAAGGATTTCCAATAAATACTCCCACATCTGAGAAAGTCTGAAACTTCTTAAATCTTACTTGTATGACCAAAACTTGATAGGTTCTTGGAAGTTTGAGTAATTTATATTCATGTAAAGAAATATCCTGTTTGGCCACTCAACAAAAAAATATTAATTCTTAACATTAATATAAATATTTTCGCTTGAAGTTTATTTAATTATAATTATTTAAATGAATAACATTTTTTAAATTAACGGATGTTATATCACAGTTACACAACATAAAAAATTTGAAGTGAGTTAAAATCCCACATATTAAAATCTTGAATTTTTGGTGAATAAAATTAGATTGATTGTTAACATAATGGTTCCGATGTTGTGATTTATCGTTGTAATGAAAAATTATTTTTTTATATAAGTAATGAAAAATTATTTTTTTATTTATAATTTAGTTACTTTTATGCATTGTAATTATGGCATAAAAAGCATAAAATTTCAAAATCTAAAAATTACTATTGATTATTTTTTTCTAACCAATTCATAGTAATGCTTCGCAATAATAAAGTTTTTGTTTAATTTTAATACATAAACAACATAAATCTTAACCAACAATTACTTAATTTAAAAGCTATTATTAAACGAAATTTTTTAGTGCAATATAACCCGGGGTCCGTGTTTGATTATGTAACGGCTTTATATTTTTGGATGCATGTAATTTAATTAAATAGATATACGATGATACAGATAAGAATTTTGAATTAATTATTAAGTATTTTCACTTTTCAATAAATAAAACTTTTGTGGAAAGCAAGTTTTTATATTTTTCATGATCTTTCATTAGTTATTGTTAATCTTTAATTGGATAAATACTTAATGTAATTAGATCACAGATACTTATCCAATATAAAAAAAAACTTTTATTTTACGTTTTATTAACATTTGGCTTAATGCAAATTATTTGAATTAGGATTTTTGAAATAATTACATTTTCCAAAGTAATTATTATTTCAAAATAAAAGTTATTGAATAATTTGGTGATTACATCTCGAATGTTTTTATAAATTATGCTAAACTTATTAAAACTCTGTATTTCTATTCAACAGTTCCAATTTCATTTTACTTAAAAAAACCACTGTCTTATACTTTATTTATAACTCCCACATATTGTGATATGGTAAAAAAATATTGGTTGATTATATTCTTCAACACTTTACTTTCAGTTATCAAAGAGTTCAATCAATCAAGTTATAATACAGTATTGTAAAAGATCACAAAAATATAAATAAGTATAAAAATAAGTATTAAGTGTTTAAGCAAAATATTCAAGACATTAATTTTCCCTTTTAATTTTAATATTCAAATTAAAATATGTTTCAGAATGTGATCAATTTATTGCATTTTGATGATTTTTCAACTTTACTGATTATAATAATGGATATGATATGAGAGTTAAATGTTTAAATTAAAAAAAATGGAATAAAAAATGAAGCCTATTTAAAGGAATCATTTAATATTATAAGAATACTTAGTATAACACTTTAGGGTTTATATATTTGAATTAATAATGGCTGTGTTCTTGAAAATCATTGTTAAAAAAGCTCATTTTTATTTTATTTTCTACAAAATATAATCTGTTTTGATGATGTTATCATAATTCTAAAGTCTAAAAATTTCTGGAAAATATTTTATCAACATCAGTATCGATATTTGCCATTTCATTCCCTAGTTAATCACTATCAATACATTTCGAATATCTAATAAAAAAATTTTAAAGATATATACTTTCATTCCACAAATTCATATTTACTCCAAAATGTATGCTGGATTTACACTTGTATACACATAAAATGTATATCGCTTTCTAAAAACAGCATTAAATATACCATTTCAAAGTTTGAATATGATTACATTGAAAAAACAAATTTGTGATGTGTGACTTATTTGTAAAAATATTTGGATTCACTTGAGTTATGTTTGTAAAGTATCACCAGCTACCAATTATAACGTTTACAGAAAACTTAAAAAATATTTAAAAGATGATAATGGCATATTCTTGAATCATTTGAAAAATACAAAAACAGATGAAAAATATTGATTGTGTTTTATTATAAAATGTGTAATGTTAATATAAAATTTATTTTATTATAAAAATAATTTTCTGAACTATCAAATATTTTTGTATATCGAAAATTATACAAAAATTATTCTTTTAAAAATTTTCATTATTATGAGATATTTGCAAAATAAAAGCTTAAATACATTAAAATAAATATTTATACTCGTTCAATTTTTATTATGTGAGATGTATATGTACTATTATAATATGTTGAAACAAAATGAAGGAATTAATAGATTGTCTTACGATATGCAATAAATTTCAGTTTTATGCTTTCAAATTAGAAATGCTAGGAATAAGAGCAAAGGTTTTTAAAAATATATGAGTTATTTTAATAATTTTCATTGAGAAATGAAAGTCATTGATCAAACTAACGATGATGTGGGTTTTTGTGTAATGTTTGAAAGATATTCATAAATGTGAAAAGAATCAATTATATTTCCGTCTGCAATGTTTCGAAAAAGAAAAGATTTTCTCTCCCTTTCCAATTTACTTTTTAAATTATTTTATTGAATAAATGCTGAAAATATAATTTACATTCATTCAGTTAGCACATTTGCGAAATGAGGTTTCTGTGAATTTGTGCTAATGATCTGAATAAGTATGCATCACACTATTGAACCGATTTCCTTTTGAAAAATGAACTCTGCTAAATTAATAAAAAACTTTCAATTTGAAAAAGTATTATTTTAATATTTTTGAAAATAGTTTCATGTCGATGTTTACTGAGTAGAAGAAAATATCTATTTCAATTAAAGAATATATTTAAATGACTTCTTTGGCATTCTTGTAGGAAATTTTAATCTTACTTCAGTTAAATTGTTTTAAATATTATAATTTGCAGTCAGATTGCTAAACCAGCGTTTGATATCTTTTGCATTTTTTAAATTGGTAATAAATAAGTAAGCAACTATGAAAATAATATGCTGCAGAAATTAAACATAATAAAGAAATTATGTCTACAACTCAAAATTGCTACAATAAAGTTTATTTGAGCATCATAATTAGCGTTAAATAAAAATATTAATTCAGAAAAAAAAGAAATAAAATCAGCCAACTATTAACAATAAATAAAAATTGTTAAGAAATATAAATCCAAAAGTTTAGGAAACTATGAACTATTTGTAAAAAAATTTTATTATTGAAATATAAAAAAAACTAGCACAGATTATTTATTTTAAAAGTGCACTAAAAAATGACTGAGACGAAATTTTTACCTATACATACATACGGTTAATTATTCCATGTGGCATGACGCCTCACAATGTCATATATATATATATATATATATATATATATATATATATATATATATACACTTACAAGAATATAAAAGTAGCAAATGCTTTGATTTGAAATTTTAGAATCAAAAAAAAAAAAGCAAATTATTTTGATTTAAATGACAAATTACGACAAATTATTTTGATTTAAATGCCAATTTTTTACAATGTCCTGAATGTTTCAAATAATAACAATGAAACCATAAGACAGTTATTTGTATTATTAGTATTTATAATTGTATTAAATTAGAAGTATTAAATTGAAAATAATAGTATATGTGAAAAGTACTTACTTCATTACTTTGTGAAGTTCATGATATTATATTAAAGCTATGCTTGCAAAAAATTTACAAAATCATCAAATTAAGTGCAGATATATGGTATTTATTTTATCACGTGACATTTTATTTTTAAAGAAAAAAATGTTAGTGGATATTTTATGTAGAATTCATATTCTGTCCTGGAATAGTTTGATTTACTATATGCAGAACAATACATATTGGTAGTAAGAATCCCAAGGGAACAGATATTCCTTGATTTATGAAGACTCTTAATGCTAAGAATTACTTGAAATAGTGAAACAAGAACAAGTTACAAAACCCAATATTATTTTACTAAAGCCGGATTGAAATTTTTAATTAACAACATTTTTTAACTATCATAAATTGTAACTAAAATACTTTTAATAAATTATTTTAGTCCAATACTAAAGATGAATATTTTTTTCTGCTTTTACGTTGTATAAAATGTAACCTCATTATGCATTTTACCATAAGTGAGAAATTCTGAAATTTGAAATACAATTTTTAAGCCTGTTCCTCACATTTAAGAATTAGAAAATAAGAAAGAACGTCGAATTAACTTTATATATAATTGGTTTACAAAAATCGAATTCTTTTATGTATTATTCATTTGTAGACTAAAGAATTCTATAAATTAAACTGCTTAAAATAATCTTTTAAACTCATTACATGTAAAATAAATGAGATTTAAAAAGGAGATTATGAATTCAATTTTGCAATTTGTAATATTATTAGACTCTTAAACAATGTAACGATTTTGGCGTAAAGTTTTCAATTGCGTATAATATATATATATATATATATATATATATATATATATATATTTATATATTATTTTTATTTTTTTGTTAGTAGTAAAAGTAATTTAGGTATTATTTATTAAAACAAAGTTTCATTTAAAATTTCAATCGAATATATCATTTTCAAGTCGCTTTCCTAAATTATAATTTTTTCAATGTGTATAGTAAATTACAAAGTGATTAATTCAATGAATAAAATTAAAACTTGAAATCGGTATTTTATATATTAAATTTTAAAGAAAAAGACAATATTAATTAGGAATTTAGGAATTAAATGTTTTATTTTATTATACTAATGGTTAAAATTGAAATATATCAAATTTTAAATAGCATAAAAATGCATTAAATTAGTCTTTAATTAAAAGGTGGTATTTTGTGAGTACTTATAATTTTTATATTCTAAGTAATGGTAAATATTTAACTACCATTTGATAATTAACAATTATGTAAAATATATTTTCTTGAGGAAATTGTTTATTTCCTTTTTTGAGCTCAATTATTCTCAAACATTTCGTGAAAAATATATAATGTTAAGTGTTATACACATCTTTAGAAAAAAATCAATATTATTTGTTTTCTTATATTCGCAAGGGAATTATTTTACATAATCTTTTAATAATATTCGTAATTTTAAATATGAAATTATAAAAGTTAAACAAATTGATATTTACTAATGCATTAAAATAGAAATTACTTTTAAAATTTAGAATTAAAAAGTTGGTAATTTAGAAATCCATGGCTGATTTGAATTGTTTTCTAATAGTTTGTATTCTTATAATTTATTTTTAATCTTATTATCTAATATTTTAAATAAAAATGCAAATATGTTGTAATTTTCTTAAAACTTATTAGTTTTTACGATTTTAGATTACCAGATTTAAAATTAACTTTTCAGTGACTTTTTTAGAAACTGACTCTTATTAGTAATGTTTTACTACTATCTATAAGTTTTGAAGAAAATATTGAATAGATAAAAAATATTTATGATGAATTTATTATGCACTTACAAATCGATAAATAAAAAACTAAACTCAATGAATTTGAGTGAATTTAACAGTAATTAATAAAGTTGAATGCAAAGGTTCTAAAAAATAGTATATTTCACATTTCTCTATTTCAATATTTTTCAGCAGATTAAGAATTTGATGTTGAAGATTATATAAGTTGTAATAAGAACACCAAATTTTGCCAAAAAGCTTGTATAAATTTTCTTGCATGCTTTGAACGATTCAACTTTATAAGACCAATCATAATTAATTGCCCTAACTTAAGTTATTTGATTCTATTTTATTTGAATGTAGATGTAAGTATGAGGAATTACTGTTAACTATATCATTTGCAGTATTTTTAGACATTTTCTAAATACATAATTAAAAGCTATTTTTTTCGTCTCTTATTTTTATTGTAGCAATGTAGATGAATGACTTATATTTATCATTAATAATGTTACATTTTTACATTAATAATATTACATTATCATTAATATTGTTAATCAATAATGTATTTTTATTAATAAACAATTAAAACATAAAAATAACGTTTCCTGCTCTTTTATGTAAACACATTACAGAGGAATAAATATAAATTTTAAGTGAAAATTAATAATTTTCCCCTAATAACAGAAATTTAATTTATTTATGCGTAAAATGGACTTTTTTTAATTTATATATTTAATGAAAATAACATTAAAATTTTACCTTGAATAATTTGTTTCTTAGTATAACTAATTCAGCTGTGTTTATTCTATTGTTTATTTAGCTTGCAATTTTTCGTATGACTCATATTTTTATATGTAACCTTTTCAAAAAATATTTCGTGTAAATAGGATATTAAAAGATATTACAAGGTTTTGTTGTTTGTAGAATTAGATAAGTGAAAATGAAATTTACCTTTTAAAGAATTCACTGAGAAATCAGGAGTTCAAATGAGAATTGATATGTAAAAATTCCAATTCAAGTGAAATAAAATGTTCAACAATTTTCAAGAATATTTTCATTTTTATATGAATAATATTGGATGAATCAAAATATTGTTAGATATTTTTATGAAATTATAATACTTTTGAAAAGAATATTCTGAATATATGTGATCATATGCAATATTTCTTTATGTTTGATATCTCTTCTTTTATTAAACTCCTCAATAAACTCGATGTTTAGATGCGAATGAATACCACGTGACAAAATTCTTTGAATTTACTCCTTTTATGTGATGAGCAATTCATTCAGCTTTTTCTCTCCATTCATCGATCGATGCTCCACAATCTATTAAAAACTAACTATCAATAAAAAGACGATGAAAGCTAAACATGTAAAATAAAATAAATTTCTTTCCTTTTTAAATTCCTCGAAAGAGACATATTTTTCTATGATGACATTAGTAGATGTCACTAGAAATGGAAATTTGGTTATTTCAAAATTTGTTTCTTTTTTTCATGAAAAAAGCACTTAAATCTTTTTGATCTTAGAAATATATTATAAACCTTAAATTCGGCTATATACATTATTTATAAGATTGAATTACTTTATGTCTGCAATACTTGTTACATAAGTAAAAAATAGTTAAAGTGTTACGTTAAATTTTCAAAGGAGCATAAAAAATACGAGGAAGATATGATTTAATATGTTACTTAAATTTTATTTGCATATTTCTCATTTTTTCTATAATTCTTGTTTTTAATGATTCCAAAAGTATATGAGATTTTCATAATTTAAAAAAAGTGACATTTTTTGGGCGTTTAATATGCGAGAATGTCCCTATTTTCCTTAAAATGAGAAAGTAGATTTTCAAAATTATGTTCGTGTGTGACACTTTGAAAATGTTCTTTTATATTTACCTGAAAAATTCCTTTTTCTTCTCATATCACATACAAATTTTGATAATTTAATATTTATCAAGAAAATAATTTCAGTATTTATGATAGGTACATTTTATTTAAAAGTAAATAAAATATTGGTTTAAAGTAAGAAATGTAAAATATTATTTTAGAATTCAAAAAGTTAAAGGAGAGCAAATGATGAATCATGTATAAAGTATGAATCAAAAGGAAAATAATACTACATTATTAAAAAGTTTAGAATTTACAAAAAGTTTTTAGCATGAAAAAGTAAAACTTTTTTCAGCAATCTACTAATGGTATTCCAGTTCTGCTCCTGTCAAGACACCTCTTTTAAAAGATTTATGTTACTAAATTCCAAATTCAAAATAACCTAACTAAATATATTACGGTTTCTCACTTTATTGTAAAGTGAAAAAGACGCTTTATGGAGCTGATGTGTGATATTTTAATATCAAGAGTATTTAAAGTAGTCTATCAATTAAGGGCAAGGTCATCTGATTCATATACAAAATGATGCATCGTTTTCTTGCTTTTTTGACACTTTCTACATACAGCTGAGAAAGTCCCACTGCATGAAGTTGTTTTCTTTATCTTGTCCATATTCTAGTTCTTTTGTACCTACGGATTCTTTTACCTAAGGTTATTCCTAGTTCTGGCACCTAAGAAGACAGTTCTACTTCTGCTTAGGTGCCAGAACTAGGAATAACCTTAGGTAAAAGAGTCCGTAGGTACAAAAGAACTAGAATCTAGACAAGTTGAATTTTTATTATTATTCAACTGATATATTCTGAATTTCTTTTCCTTAAAAAGACAGGTCTATTTCAAAGGTATAACTTGCATAAGCAGTGGTTTTAAATCTCAGGAAAAAGTCTTCCAAGCATTGACAGAAGTACTGGGTAAGGTAAGATGCTCCAGCAAGTCACCGCCAGGCATACGAGTAAAGGACAATATAACTGCAGCGTCATTCACCTAAGTAACTGATATTACAAAACACCAAAATTACAGGGAAAAGATTACGGCTTTTTTCAAAGTTGTCCTTAGATTATTCATTTTAGATAGTCTTATTAGGTAGTTGAATTATATAATTCTCATTAGATAGTTGAATAGTAGATTGAAAATAAATTACTTTTTTAGGGTGTCGATAGTTTTTTCTAAAGTTAGGTAGTTTGATAATTTTTTCAATAATAATAATAAAACTATGACATTCATAGGTTACGTCATTTCTATCGAAAAGGTCATTTCTATTCCTTCAGTTGACTTGTTTCGGGTTTCTTTATCTTGCAGAGACAAATCTTCAAAGGTTAATGAATAAGACATGCATTTTACACGAAGATAATAGATATTATCTTCTTGTGGAAACAATAGGAAATAAGGAAAATCAATTTCAAAATCGTATTTCAATTTACTTAAGTGAAATCTATGAATTAGAAAACATCATTAACTTGAAGTGCAAAAGAGAAATATGTTAATCCTAGTTTTGTTCATCTACATTCTGTAAAGCATTTTGAGAATTTTCGAAAATAAATATAAATGTTTTTTTAAAAAGAGTTATAAATTTAATGAGGTACGTTGTTTTAATTATAATTCCAAAAATGTAAAGCGACAGATTAGAAAATATTGTAGCAATGACTTGAAACCTCAATATTCCTTTTTGTTGTTAGTTTATAAAATTGCTCATTAAAAGGTGTCACTGAAGCATTTTTTATCATGAAAATGAAATATTTATTTACAATCGAGTTTTGTGTTAAATTAGTTGAACAATTAATCCATAGAAGTTATTACGATGTAATTTGTGCTAAAAATATAATTTTTTTTAAATAACCACTAGTAGAATTCATTGAATTTATGGTAAAAATGTTTGATATCATTTCTTGCCAATTGAAGTGGCATGAATAAATGCTTGAACAATCCAAAAAGTGAATAAAATGGAAAAAAAAGCAATTTAAAATTTTTATTTAGTTTGAGAAAAATCAAGAAAACAGTTAATTTAGGCTTGGCAAAACTTTTTATCAGCAGTCTTAAAAATAATTCTTAAATAAATATAATCTAAAAAAACACACGCTGCTTTTCTTTGCGTTACAAAGTATAAAAATATAAGAACTTATCTTTGGATCATTAAACTCGTTCAATCATTCTACGAGAAGAATTTCCATTCTTTCATGAATCCATTTGCTCCTCCATCTCAGAAAACGCACTTCTTATTTTTCATCCCTTCCGGTAATCACTCACTCTTCAGGAAGCGTGAAATCGGGCAAATTAAAAACTGGAGCCAAGTTTTCCCACTGCAGAAAATTGCATCCCGATTTCCATTTTCTGATAATAAGCAGATGAACTCCACAGACCATTGTTATAATGAGAATTCGTCGCACTCCCCGAATTTGATCATTCATGTATATACGAAGATAGATCAGGAGCCCTTTTATGTTTGGAAAGTAACAGGTTGCTTCAGCCTCGAAAATTTATTTTGGCTGCAATATGTGGGGCAGTTTACAAAATTAATCAGTTCAGAAAAATTGCAGTTTTTGCTGAGTCAGCACATTGCGTTGAGAGAATTTAAATTGCTCGGCTCGTAATGTTTTCCACAAGTGATTTGAAGTACGTTTTAGAAGACTATATAATTTTAGGATAAAAGAGAAAACACAAAACTATTTTAAGAATTTAAGTTGCTATTTGAATATTTATGTTAATGTGAGAATTGCATTTATTTTTTCTTATATACAACATTATTTTTTTTTCTAAAACTAAACTTTTTTCTCATGAGTACCATATAAATTGCAAATAAAGCTTTTATCTATATTTTAAAATGAAGATTTTAGTAAACTGTTATTTATTTTCTTCATATTTTGAAAAAGAAATATTAAAACTTGCAAAATATGCATCGGCATATTTTTATTGTAAATAAGGTCGAAGGGATAATATAATATGTAAGTAATTTTTCTCTTTTTATATTTATGTTTTTAATTTAATTAATTTTTTCATATCAAATTAAAAATTGATGAAACATAAACCTACATATTAAAACTTATCATTTTTAATTAATGTAATTTTCTCAAAAAATGTTAATTAAATTTGATTCGATTATGTGAAAAGAAATTTCAAATCAATTTTAATGCTACTATTTTTTGACTAATTTAATTTGCTGACATTTATAATGTTTATGCAAATATTTAAATCACAAATTGCAATTTTAGAAAACATAGTAAGAAGTTTAATTTTAAATATATTGTTTAATTTATTTTAAATGTTTTATGTTAACATTGCATTATTAATATCAGATAATAAAATAATAAAATAAGTAAAATCTAATATTTCATAATTTTGAACAAGTTTTTCTTGGACTAACGGATATAGAGATTATATGGCGCATGGATATGTAAAACGTGCGACATATATTTTATCTTGTGATAGTCTTTGAAATATTTCTTTTTTCATTGATAATACTATTTAACATTGGATTGTTTTGAAATTAAAGGATGAAAAATTATGTGGTTTATTTCATTTACTTATCATTTGATGTGGGAGCACCACACGATGTTAATAGAGCGATTTTTAAACGAAAATTTGGTGATTATATCTCTTATTCTTAGTATTAATGGAACTAGAAAGCTTTTTCTTGTTTGAAAAAAATCATTTAAGACTTCAGAAAGTAGAAATATGATGCTGACTTATATTACTGAAAATCTTTATAACCTAAGTTTTTTTTAAACATCTAACAGGTATAGTATGTTGAATCATTTTGAAATTCTGTTTTTATTCATAGTTGCATTGAATCCTATTAAATTAAGGTTAAAAGCATTTCCCTAGAACTAAATTCCTAGCAGAGCATAAGTTATGCCTTAAGTGTGTAGTTATATCTTGATAATAAATTTAATTAAAGGACAATTATTGTTGTGCATGATGATAGTGTTGTGTATGATGATAGTGTTGTGTATAACAGATGTTAACGAAAATAAAACAAACATATAAAACTATTTTTCTATGATTGTTTGAAAAACATTTCTATCATCACATTTATTACTTCCACAGAGGTTATAAATATACTATTTTTACAGTTAGACATTTAATTTTTATTTTTTTGTACATTAATATGACCTGCTTCCAATAAAAAAATTATTGACGTTTACCATATTCAAATAATTTCAATTTTACATATCAAGATGTAAAGAGTTAGCTAAAATGCAACTGCCAAATAAATAAGTTGAAAATTTTTTGCATTTTAGTAAACAAATATACAAAATATTTAAAAACTATTTAGGTGTGTTTTGTAGGAAAAATCTTGAAAATAAATCAAAAATATTAAATTCCTGTTTTAGAAAAAAATTAATTTCTGTGTGCTTGCCAATTTCCTTTTGAAATTATTTTTTTTTGTATAAGTGGTCAGTAAAGTTACTTAAATAAAATAAGGAAATATTTTTCTAATCAATTTATTAATAAATTAATCAGCACTTTGTTATAAATATTTTATTTATACAAAATTTTATAAATATCTAAAGAATATCAACAAATTTTTAAAACATGTTTTTAATTATATATTTTTAATGTAAAAATGCATGCTTTTCATGTAAAAATTAAAATGGTCTTCACGAGTTTAATTGTTTTAAACTCATGTAGATAAAGAAATATTTGATTATGAGATAAATTCAATAGAAATAACTATATTTTGCTAAGTGAATTCATCTGCAAGAAATTGTTTGAATTAAAATTAAGTCATTCCATTCATTGGCTCTTTCACAAGAATTCATTGGCTCTTTAACAATTTTTACTTCACGAATTCTTAAGTATAAGTTTTATTAATAATCAAACTTATTTAAATAATGCAACTACATCACTTTTTTAAAAGGAAGAACATCGCAACGAATTTATTAGAAAACTTTTCAAAATGTAAGCAAAAGTAAAAGGTTATGAGATGAAAAAGAAATTGAAGGTTGAAAAAGAAGTGCAGCGAGGAAAGACCAAGAAAATCATAAACATCAGAGCGATGCTGAGATTTGAATCGTAATAGCATCAGCAGAAACTATCAAATGGGAAATAAAAATGGGATTCAGACCTTACAGTAATGCATGAAAACGTCAATAACTGCAAAGTAAGCCAAAAAATGAGCAATGAAAAATAAAATTGGATGAATGTTCATAATAAAATTGTCTTTTATGTAATAAAGTTTGAATATATGAATACATCATCATGTCATTCCTTAAATCGGGGGTTTGTATCGATGAATACTATGAAACATTCGAAAATATTATTTATTTATAAATGCCTCATGCAATGTATCGATATATTTTCTTATATTCATTAAATGTGTGTACATAGAAAAGCAAATAAAGGGAGGGCTGCTTTTTAAAACTAACCTATTATGAACCCCATTTAGATTATGTGTTCAACCAATCAAAATAAAATTTTAGAAGATATTTGAAAGTATATATTTGATTTTATGGTAAAATATATCAAATCTAGGTATGGTGCATTTAAAAATGCCTGAATATGGAACCTGTCATTTTTCGAACAAGAAAATGATTGCTTTTTCTACCAGCTTATTACAACACTAAATAATCAGAAAAGGCATATCATTCTTTTTAACTCAAATGAAAATTTATGGAATAGATATATTTGATTTCAGTTGTATTTAAAACTGTAATTTTCTTACATAAAAACATTATATTGATATTTCTAATCATTGTTGTCAAATGGTTAAATATAATGCATTTACATATATTCTATACAAATTTTCAAAATCTTATAAACTCTACTCATTGTAAAGTTATAAATTTTCTCCTTTAAAGTTTTAATTAAGGATTTGAAATATAAAATTTTGTTAAATTTTTCATTGGTACTTAACTTGAGATTTTTCTTTGAATTGCAAATGAGAGCAAAATGTTTTAAATATCAACACAAAAACATGATAACTTTGTAAAACTTTTAAATTAATGTCTCTTATAGGAGAATGTTTTTAATTTTAACCCATTTATAAATCAATACTTCAACATTCGAAACATTTTTCTAATTAGAATTTTTGTTTTTAACAAAATATAAAAATAAGTATTTCTTCGTAAATTTTTTTTACATGTATAAATAAGACAAGATTACAACTACTATTTGGAAAGTGTATTTACATTTTAAAAATATACTTTGCATTTTTTAAAAGATGCTATTTCGTCTAATGAAAAACCCAGTGGGTTCAAAATTTAGAAACAGGGAACAAAGCAGAAGATTTCCAGGCTCCGCTTACTATCTCCAGAAGTATGTATCATTTCATATGTAGAGCATTGTAAACACTATATATTTTACTCACCCTAGAAAGCCATTAGAGAATACGACGAATCTTCAATTGGTTCGGGATTCGAACTCACTACCTTCCGATAACGAGAAAGAAGGGTTCTTAGCAACCAGTACAACATCACATAAAACACATTCTAAAAATTCCTTCAACATTAATTGTTTTCCAGAATGCATTCATAAAAATTACCAAATTAACTAGACAATTAATATAAGCTTGGACTGAGATATATTTTATAATTGTAATTATTATTTCTTTATCACATTTTATATCGAAGTCTGCAAATTGCGATAGTTGATTTATATTATTTAATTTTATGATTTTAGGTGTTTTCGTAATTTAACAATTATTAAAAGAAAATGTTTTCTTTTGCAATGCTGTCCAGCAAAAAGACCATTGTAATTAGTTTAATTTTTTAGTTTAAAAAGTAAATATGTACTGTTTGCAAAGGAAGGACAAAATCTTTTGATCATTTACTTTGTTCATGTGATAAAAACTGAAAAATTAAAATGAAACAATGCAAAGTCTTAAATAATAGATGAATTTTAGTATATTTAATGGAAAATATTTACAAACGTTTTGTTTCATAAATTAAGGTCTTTTGTTAAATGTTTTTCTGATAAAGATTGGATCTAAAATAGAATATTCTCATAGATAAAAATAAATAAATATTTTTTTAAACACACTTTTTTAGTTACAGATATAATTTTTACTGTTGAAATATTTTGCCAAAGAACTACTTAAATAAAATTTTTTTTAAAAGCTATCGTTGTAGTTAAGAAAATAATGCTTATCTACTTTTTCCATAATTAATATTTATCAACAAATTAGCCCTCCCTCTATATTTATTCACAGTGAATTGAAAATAGCTATGGCAAAGTAACATGCAAAGAGTCATAAGAGAGTAACATTGTTTGAGAAACGTATAAATTTAATGATAATTGACAGGATTTTCAGTACTAATTTAATAAAATGAATAAAAGTTCAATTAAATAAGTAAGAAAACGAAATTATGAATAAATAAACTTTACTTTCTAGAAGTTTAGAAAATTTTTTTTAATCAGTTTTATTTTTTTTTAAATACATTTTATTTTTCTATGATTAAAATTTTCATACATAAATATTCTTACAATTAAGCGTAGTAAGCAGTGATAATTAGGTAGACTATTTTTGAATTGAAAAGATTATCGTGTAATTTTAATCTTAGCCATGATTTATCTCCTTCTACGTTCATAAATTTGAAAAATAAACTTTTTCGATTACATTCCATGAAATCATAAATCCTGCTTGTGTGACGTATAACGAGATACCAATCCATTTCCACCATCAGTAAGTAGTTTGAAATCCCCTTCTCCACGATCTTCTATTTATTTCCTTTGCTCGAGGCTAAAAGATGATTTTATGAACCAATCATGTTCTGCAAGTTGAGGAAGAAAAATATTACAGTAATTTATGAGATAACTGCGTTGTCTGGTTCATGCTATGTGGGTGGGAAGGTTTAATATCTGCCATGGATCAAAAATATGCTATTTGGAATGTACTAATGGACCAAAAGGATTTATTTTTTAGGTTTATTCACATGCTTTCGGAATTTTTGGAATTTATCATTTTATTTCTTAAAACACATGGTCATTGAGGAAAGTATAGGCAACTAACATAGATTACTGTCAAAAACATTTTAATATAGCTCAGTCTTTTTGATACATGTAACGATAAAATATTTTAAGATAGAATTCACCTTTAAATTTTGAAGTTAATGCTTTATCATAGAATACGTTATTAAATTTTAACTGATATTAGAAGCTCAATTTTTTTGTAATATAAAAATTAACTAAAATATGTCATTGAAGTTAACATTTATTAGAGATACAATTTGGAAAAAAATTTTCTTCGGGTATGAAAGAAATATTTCTATTTAAGCTCGAGAAATCTAAGAAACTTTTAAAATTATTTAAATACAGTTATATAATATTAATTACTAAATTTAATTTGAATTTAAAGATGTTTATAATTCTTAAAATGTTATTAATATAATACGGATGTCCGAATAGCAGTGGATATAATACGATTGTTTATTTTATTTTTGGTAAAACTCAATGGAATACTGTGCGATTACATTTTCATAAATAATCCAATAAAGAACAAGTTATTCCTTATTATAATAAAATGAATGTTTAAAAAATTGATTTGGTTTAATAATCAATGGTTATTAATATAACCTAATAAAGGATGAATTAATGTCATATAATTTAATATTTATATTAATCAACAACTCGCATTGATAAGAATAAGTATCTACAGTAAAATATTTGTGATAATGAAGAACTATAAAATGCTCTGAAATGTTTTCCCATGAGAATAATTAATGAGAATAATTTTTTGAAATCAAATGATTTATATGTGGTAATTTTAAAAAATATTTTGAATACAATTAAATTGTTTTCCTCAATAAAAGAATATTTATTTAAATAAATTTCAGTTTTGTTAATAAATATAACTTTTTAATAAAAGTAGTTGTATTTTTTTAATTTTTTATACATTTATAATTCTTTGGTTCTTAATTTACATCCTAATTTAAGACAGTTGACCTGAAATTAATCCAAATCTTTTTCTTAAACAAAATAATATAAAGAACATATAAGGGAAAAAATAAAAAAACTGTCGGAAATTAAATCCATTTGGAAGTTAGAATTTACTGGTTACACTAATTTTTAATATATTTTTTTATATTGGTTATATTAATTTTTAATATATTCCAAAATTTAATATTAATTAGCAGAAAAAAATGAAATATCTTTTTTGAGAATTATTTAATCTCAAAAGTAATAAAAATATAAAATCTGCATAATTTTCTACGGACGAATTAAAATTAGACCCTACTTGATTTTATTCAGCTACTAAATATATATTAATTAGTTAAATAATGCAAATTAATGAAATATATCATTTATTAAATGGATATAATTACATGCAGAATATTCAAGTTAATAAAAATTAATTTTTATGCTGAACAATATATACAAATAAAGTTCAGGAAATTTTGCAAAACTGTAATTTTCTTAAAATTAGGATCTTTCTTAAAAATCATTTTTCAATTAGGTTTTATAATTTACTTAATTCTAAGTGAATCTCTTATCATTTCTAAAATTTGATAATAATTTCGTATTCAATTTTCATTAATAATTAAACTTACTATCTTTTAATTATTCTATGTGATGACATTTTCTCAAAAACATTTCCTATATTTCTTAATTTTCTACAGAAGCATCATCATTTTATCAGAAAGATCATTGAAAAAATGAAATATTGTGAATTCCTCTTATGTAAAGTAAATTAAAATAGAAACAATCTATCACGCATATGCTCAAAATGTTTAATTTAATAAGACCAATTATTTTATTGTCTTATAGAACAAAATTAATACTGACTTTCTGCTTTTTCTTTCATTTTATTGTTAATGAATTGAAGTTACTAAACAGTGAGGATGATTAAATGATATTTGATAAAATTTCAATGGTTCATTGAAATTAAAGTATGAAGTTGTCCACTTTTGAACTCTAAGTTTAGAGGTAATACTTTAGACATCTTAGAAAATAGGGATAAAATAATATAGCTCATTAATTATTAGCTTTAATGTAAATATCAACTTTAATAGAGACTTTAAATGTAAATATCAAGTTAAAATTGCATTAATTTCGATTCAGGCTTATTTATGTTGCTTTAAGGAAATTAATTTTGCTTAATTTTAATGTTGTTTTAGACAATATATTTTATTTAGAGTTTAAACAGAAATATCCTGTGTATTCAATTTCAAAAATGAGTTTATTAGAAAATTGTGCCCAATTTTAAGACTGGATATAAATTAGTATAATTTAATATCTAAAACATCACTCTGATTCACTATAATAAGGAAACAAGGACAATTTACCACAACAACGCAAGCACTTCACAATGAATATTTACTTTTCAAGTATATCACTAGGAATAGACCTTCTCGAACCGCAGAGAATAGTCCTCATTGCCCATGTCGACACTAGAAATGAACCTCTTGAACTATTTCGCTAACTTAATTACTCGTGTGGCGCGTCTGTCTAGATATCGCCATCGGTAATGGGCTTTTCAACTGTAAGCTTTGCGCAAAATTCCATTACCCTCCTCTTTTAGGGAAAAGCACTCATTGGCTTCCCAATAGGCAGGGGTTGAGAAATTGGGATTCCTTCTGAGCATCAAATGCCCGCTTCCATTCACGGCTAATGAACCAGGGATCCGAGTCCCTGGAAATCATTTTCATCGCTGGAGAAGGGAGTCTTACGGAGGAAGATAAGTGATTGGGACTTTGGATGCACCCAAATTGCATTCCACTGGTGAGTCTCCACGCAACAGTTGATGCCACAAAAGATCTCACGTCGTCGAGAGCCCAAGAAATGCTAGGTTGATGATGAATCATTTATGAGGTAGACACATATGAAATTTGAATCGTGTTTGGATTCAAAAACAAATGATCAACCCAACAATTTAAATTTATTCTTGCAAATTCTTAGAGATAATATGAATATGAAATGGATCCAATGCTGTAAATTTTCAAATTGTTAACAACGATTGTAATGAAATCTATAAATACATGAGATGCATAAAATGTTTCATGTTATACTAGATTTATAAACCTAAATGTTATACTAGCAATAAGTATTACTTGCTATTACAACATTCATTAATAAAACAAGTTATATTATGATTACATTGTAGAAAAACATGTATTGATAACCTTGTTATGAGTTTTTATTTAATTTAAATGCTTAAAGGTCTTTAAAATTAAAACCTTTCATTCTAGATTTTTTTGCGTTAAATTAACAAAAATATTGTTAGATAAAATATTTTTCAAATAAATTTTCTATTTTTTTTTCTTAATTTATTTCATGCTTAATAAAAAAATTATGAGCTAAAAAAACTTAAAAGTACGTTAAATCTTATTTTATGTAGCAATAAAGTTTTGTATTTTTTAAAATAAGTTTGCACTTCCTGATTATTACTTGCACATGATGGTCAATTCAATTTCCGCTTCTATAAATCAAATTCAAACGCTTACAAATATAATTACAAAAATATTAAAGCACATGGTGATAACATGTGTTTACATAAATCATAAACATTTAGAATTTTGTTATTTTTATATAAATATTTATAAATACTGTTATAGATTAGAATACGTATTAGTAATGTGCGATGAAGTTTCTTGTCAAAATTATTTCCTAGTTTAGTAATTGAATTATATAAAATTGATTGTTAAATGATAATAGAAGAAATAATTATTCGGTTGTTTATATTGCACGTATATCATACACGACAAAGCAAGCAAAATGCATAAAAATTAATTTTATCTTTGCTTCATAAGCGTCTTGTTTTATTTGTAAATGTATGTATAGAAATGACTTAAAAATGATTGGTGTATTTTCAGAATTAAGACTCTGATCACTTAAAGAAGGCATTTTATTGTAAAAATTAAAAAAACGCATTAGTTGACATTGTCAAATGACATTGTTAAACTTACAGTTACATTTGATAATAATAATGCTCTTGAAAACTCATTAGTTTTCATTTTACTTAGAAGGATGAATTAAGAATTATTATTACTGAATATATTTATGCTAGTAATATATTTCGTAATACTCTATATGCATTAGTAACTTCATTCAGTGATACGTTTATAGAAACATTAAATTAAGTCTCATAAAATCAAATCAATATTGTCATTTTGAAATGTTCATCAGATGAAAATCTAGTAGACAGTTACAGAGATTTCTGGAAATGAAAGATTTGATGCTCATCATTGGTACGAATACTTACAAGGATTGTCTATATTTAAGATTTTTTTTGACATTTTTCGCTATTAGTTTAGCCTAATTTATAATCTTCAAATTAATCTTACCATCGATTTTTGTTCAGTTGGGTCTGTATTCACTAAAGGTCTCTTTAATGAATTTCCAAAATTTGAGAGTCAGTATTAATGGAAAAAAAATAAAACTTAAGAACTTCAACCACAATGAAGTTCGAAACTTTGTAAAAAACTTACTTTAGATGAAGTACGTAATATTATGCATTAAATATGAAATACTAGAAAACAAACGAAAAAATTGTATTATAAAATTCGAACTTAGCATAAAAAAGGAAAATATATATGCAAATGATGTACCTAATAACCTCATGAACAAGAAAATGTATTTTATTTAAAATAAAAGATATTTTCATTCGTTGTTAAGTTAAAGATTGTTGTTGATGTCGTAATATCTTGTTTGGTCAAAATTTTGATCATAAATGTTTTCCTGTAGTAAGTAAAATGCATGTATCATGACTCAAGATATTTGAGTGGTTATAATTATTATAATTAATAGTTGGTAACAAAGGACAAATGTAATTTTTGTGTAGCCAAATTATATGTCTGATGATTATGTCGATGTATTTATGTATGCATGTATATACACACTACTGCCCATTAAAATTGCTACACCAAGAAGGCGACATGCTACAGACGTGAAATTTATACGAAAAAAAGAAGGTGCTGTGATACGGAAATGATTAGCTTCTCAGCGCACTCAGACAAAGCAAGCGCCAGTAGCGACACCTACATTGTGTTTAAATGAGGAAATTGTTCAGCCGGTTCCTCATACACAAATTGCATTTGAACGTTGTTGCCTGGTGAAAAGTTGTTGTGATGCCACGTGTTAAAAGAAATGCGTACCAGCACTTTTCTGACTTTGATAAAGGTCGAATTGCAGCGTACCGGGATTGCGGTTTATCTTATCGCAGTATTGCTGCTCGTGTCGGTCGAGATCCAATGACAGTTAGCAGAATATGGAATCGATGGGTTCAGGACGGTAATACGGAACGCCATGCGGGATCTAAACGGCCACCTATCACTAGCACCCGAGAAGATAGGCATATTATCCGCATGGCCGTAATGGATCGTGCAACCACGTCACGAGCCGTGAGTCAAGAAACGGGGTTGTTTGGAAGACAACAAGTATCTGCAAGAACAGTTCGACGACGTTTGCAGCAGCATGGACTCTCAACTCGGAGACCATGGCTGTGGCTTCCCTTGACGCTGCGTCATAGACAAGAGCGCCTTCAATGGTGTGATCAACGACGAACCTGGGCGCACGAATGGCGAGACGTCATCTTTTCAGATGAATCCAGGTTCTGTGTACAGCATCATGATGGTCGCATCCGTGTTTGGCGGCATCGTGGTGAACGCACACTGGCAGCGTGCATTCGTCATCATCATACTGGCCCATCACCTAGCGTGATGGTATGGGGTGCCATTGGATACACGTCTCGGTCACCTCTTGTTCGCATTGACGGTGCTTTGAACAGTGCACGTTACATTTCTGGTGTGTTACGACCCGTGGTTCTACCATTTATTCGAGTCCTGCGAAACCCTACGTTTCAGCAGGATAATGCCCGACCGCATGTTGCCGGTATTGTACGGACCTTCCTTGATATTGAACATGTTCGGCTGTTGCCCTGGCCAGCACGTTCTCCAGATCTTTCACCAATAGAAAACGTCTGGTCAATGGTTGCCGAGCGATTGGCTCTTCACCAAACGCCAGTCACTTCAGCCAGGTTGATGAACTGTGGCATCGTGTTGAAGCTGCATGGGCATCTGTATCTGTACATGCAATCCAATCTCTGTTTTACTCAATGCCCAGGCGTATAACTGCTGTTATTACTGCCAGAGGTGGTTGTACTGGGTACTGATTTCTCAGGATCTATCCAGCCAAATGTTTTGAAAATTTAATCACTTTTTATTTCTAGTATAATATATTTGTCCAATAAATATCATTTTGTTATCTGCATTTCTTCCTGGTGTAGCAATTTTAATGGCCAGTAGTGTATATATATATGCATAATATATATGTATTATGTAAACATTTACGTACACTTGTATTTTTTCGCATTGAAATTGAACATTATATTTTTCAATAATTTTGCTCGAGGGCAACAAATATTATAAATTAAAATCAGATATACTATTCAGAAAAAATGTTGTTTCTCCAGTTGATAACAAGATTTGAAAAGGCAAAAAATTTCATCTCTGCTTTGGAATACGTGTCTGTCAAATATTTGGAAACAAAATGGATTACATTTCAAGACGTTGAGTGGATCCTAAGTAAATATTGACGGTAGATTTTCATTAAGTTGCAGTCAAACACGATTACCGACGAGAGAGTGCTTTTAGAGAGAGCACTTGCGAGGGCAGTTTCAAAAGGTATCACTTGGAACGTTTGTCTCTACACTACACCTTCACGAAATATGCTTAAACTAAGCTCATATTCAAAGTTCTTCAAAGATATTTTCGAAAGCAGATTATTGCTGCCAGTATTTTGAAGTAGAACAGTATTATTTTTTTTTTAAAAGATACGCGATTTTTTAGAGCTGTTTTTCTTTAGATAGATTTACAAAAAGAAAATTTATAAAATGTAAAATTTGTAAACAGTATTTAACAATGAAAGAGTGTAAATAAATGGATGAGAAAAGGCTCAGAGAAAGTTGTATAAATAAAGTTTACATAAATTCGCCTACTTTTTTCTATATAATAATCTATTTCATAAAAGAGAATTTAATGTATTGTGTAATATAATGACATAAAATATGATTTGCGGAAGTATATTGATATCATTGGTTTGATGCATTATAATGGGCATACTAATTATTGAATTTATAACGAAAACAATTTTAAGGATAGATATATGAAATGAATTTCAATTTGAACATTAAATTGTTACATTGAAATTCAAACAAAAGTTACATATTTAAAATATGTTTCTAAATATTTTTATTTATTTTCAATTCAAATTTGCTTTTAATTTCAGCTCTAGCTTCACCTTTAATATCAAATTTCCCTTATTAACAATCCTAATACATTACCATAAAAAAGAGCTGATAGCAAATTGTTTACTATATAGAAAAATGTGCATAAAATATGATAGCGCCTTGTTTCTTAATAATCTGTTATGTTAAATTCTTAATTAAATGATATTAAGCGAATAACTTAAATGAAATAAAAATAATATCATTTGAAGAGTATGTGAAGATAAATTTTCCTTGTGTAGAGAGAGAGAGAGAGAGAGAGTGAGAGTTCTTATCTATTTAAGATAAAAAGGTCTTCCTCGAACGAGAGCCTTTTTTTTATTATTCCTAATTACTCTAGCATGACGTTTTCTCTTTCACAACTTTTTGCATAACGCCAAGAAAAATGTGAAGATGATCTATCACATTAATGAACTCGGAAGAAGTAAGGAACAATAACATGTGATGTGCCGCCCACGTTGGGAATGTTATATAAAATTATTTACATTGTTAGAAAAAACATCTTCCTTGTATGAGCAAAATAGTACACCTTAACGATGTTTGGAAGCATAAGGCCTCCAAGAAGAAAATGGTTCCAGCCAAGCTTTTACAGGAAATGATGTGCAAACTATCACGGATATTAGTTTTTGAGGAGCATTATGCAGGATTCCAACAGTGTTTTCTTTCCCGACCAATAGTAGACATTACTTGATTACTTTATTTTCTTGTAGCTGGTATTGATGAAGTAGTATCCCTTTATTTAATGGTGCTGTAGAAATTGTTTTTCTCTGCACTTAGCATCAATAAAGATTTGAAATAACACAGTATATAAATTTGAGGATAAAACAACAACTCAAAATTTTGTTTTAAAATTGTTTTTAGTATTGCAAAGAAAATAAATAATTAAGCTAATACTTTAATTTGCAGAAGCATATATTTTAAATTGCAGAAGCATATTCTCAGTAAATAAATGAAATAATTATTTTCATTTAATTGTTAAGTATATGCTTCTGTAATTTAAAACAGATTCAGGAGAGTATAAAATGATTATAAGAAATAAAGATTGTAAAATAATAGTATATAAAATATCTATTGTATAATGAACTAAATATATTAAAAAAATATTACAAAACTACACGATTCTATTAATTTTAAAATTATTATGTATGAAATTTTTGATAAAATGCTTTTAAAATTGTTATAAAAGATTTCATCAAAGCTTACTTCTTTTTCTAAAAAAAGAAGAAAGCCTTTTTTGTGTTTCGCAATTTTAGAATAATTCTTCAAATAGATTATAAACACAATTGCTTTTTCTTTGTTATCAATGAAATATATTTTAAACAAATTAATAAATTATTTAACTATAAATTCATATAATTTCTTTAAGTTTGAAAATTATTGTTTTTAAAATTTGTGATAAAATGATTATATTAGGTTTGGAACAAGTTATCCATTATTTTTTCGGTAGGCGTCTGTAGTGATCGCTATCTCGTGAGGTATCTATCAAACAATTTCAAATTTATGCTCATTGGAAAGGTGACATTTGACACTAAAATATTCTCTTGCGGTTTTTTGTTTGATTAATTCAGTTATGAGTACAAGGTTTTAAAAATAGAAGACAACAAACAGAAAATTCGAAACATTTTAGTTTTTCTTTTATAATGGCGAAAATGCTAACCAGGTGGCTAAAATTGTGAAAGGTGTTTATCGTCTTAACAACCAGTTACGCACAATTTTGGTTTCATCGATTCCGTTCAGGTATTTGGATGCTAAAGATGCACCTCGCATGGATACAACATTGTCGAGAATGTCTATAAAATATCAAAAATTATCGAACTTGACAACATGTCAGCAGTCGTAGCTTTGCACAAGAACTAAATATCTACATGAAAACTGTTTTAAACCTTTTTACAAAGCGAATCTGAAAGAAGTTACAAAAAGTTCACGTAAAAATAATGGATTTCTTTTTCCCCAAACTAATATTATAACAATAAGTGAAAAGAAGTGAATCTAATATTACATTTTTCACAAAAACTTTGAAATATATTGCTTTAAAATTTAAGATGATTCCTTGTCTATATATAACATTTTTATTTTTTTAACCAGATTTATTAAAATTATTTAAAACATTTCAATTGATATCTAATCTTATTAACACATATTAATTTAAGACGTAATCAATTGCTTCTTTTTTCCTGTTATTTGATGAAGGCTTGGTTTTATATTTCTTCACCTCTCACTTAAAACTTGATATATATTGAGTTAACTGATATTTCTTTCTTTATAAGTATAAGAAATATATTTTTACTGATTAAACGAGACCTTTTGTGTGTATTTAAAGAATTTTATTTTAATCACAAGAATTAATAATTTTTGAAAGAAAAATGACCTTTTTTATTTCATTTAAAAAAAATTAATTAAAAAGCTTAAGAAATTGATATTTTTAGAAAATAGTTACTTTTTATTCATATGAATTAATATTTCAATCGAAAAACTCAACTCATAAAATTTTCAGAATTCAAAGATAAATTTATGCAACTGTTAAAATAATTGTTATAATTTTTAATTGATTTAATAAGTTTAAAATATAACATCAAGAATTTAATAATAACTTAATTGAATTAGATTATTTATACTTAGATTATTATTCCACACACATATTCATTATCATTCTATAATCACTTTAACTTAAGTGAATATAGAATGTTGAGTGTGAATGTATATTTACATTTCGTTTTTTGAGATAAATACTAAAAAAAAATAATCCCTAATTAAAATAGAACATAACACTTAATGTACCCACACATATTTTAGTTGATTTTGCTATTTTACATAAGCTTGTGTTTCAAGATGTTAAATATTATAATTAAAAAAGTAGTGTATAAGGTGGAATTCAGCATATTACATTTCATTATATATATATATATATATATATATATATATATATATATATATAAATTAATAAAATTGCCAGACTGCATTTTTTCTCTAAAGGGATATGAAATACAAAAAAATTTTAGTTTGTCTATTTTTGTAGTACTGCAAATTTGATAAACTTTTTTACGTAAAAATTAGCAATTTGTTTTTCTATATTTTAACATTTTATAGATAATTATTCATCATAAAAACATATACAAAAAAAATTATGTTTTTAAGTGATAAAAAATTGTTAATTATTTCTAATCACTGAATAAAATTTTCATAAATACATCCTATAAATCTTTGCATCTTAAACGGATGCAAAGATTTATAGGATGTATTTATAATAATTTTATTATATAGAGTAGCCATTATATTATTTAACTACTGCAGCAAGCTAAGTTAGTTAAAATTTTCAAAAGAAAATTAAAATATACTGTCGGAAGTTGATGAATTGAAATTCCACATGATTGAAATTCAATCAAATATAATATACGATATTCCGATCAATATAATTAAAATATAAAAATTGTAATAGCAAACACTTTGAGAAATGAAATGAAATTAATGAATTATTCAATAAAGGTAAAGGAAATAAAACTAATACTACAATTTAACTTAACATAATGAAGTTGAAGCTTTATTTAAAATGAAAAAATAAATCTCAGGACAAATTTCAGTGGTCTGAAAATTATGCGTCATGAAGACTGTCACAAGTGTGACATTTTGGTAAATGAAGACTATACTAATATATATTAATTGTGTAAGTTACTGAGTTTTGAATAACAATAGGAATGATTTTTGTATAAGTTACTGGATTGGTAAAATAAATAAGCTGCAACAGGATACAAAATAATATTGATTTCAAGCAAGAATTCGCGATGCCTTTGAAATCTTTTGTGGAACGAAAAAATTTAGCATTTTCTAAAAGTTCAAAATTCCTATTTCGAATAATTGGATGATAGAGCAAATATCCTCAATCTAAAACTTTTTCATATGAAAATTAACAGAAGAGAATAAAAAAAAATCAAAAGTATATATATATATTTTGAATATAACACCTGTCATTTCTATATACATACCTATAAATGATTTAATTTGGCAGAAATTGACATTACTTATTTATATAATATTTCCACAATTATATTATTTCGTTTGCTTTGATATAGTTAACAAAAGTTTAATAAGTTGAATGCAATGGTTCCTAACTATGTAAAGATTATAACTAGAATACATAATTTTGGTTAACTTTTTAAAGAAAATATTTTAAAATTAATAAAGGTTATCTAAAATAGTAAAAAAATTCACTTTGTAATTTTTAATGTTTCAGTTTTAAAAGTTAGTTCGAATAATATATTATTCGAATATTTTTAGGTATAGCTTTTTTATTTCCCACAATTCATTGAAAAATAATGTAGTCAACATTTATATTTTAAAACAAGTTTATCTATATTTGCAAATTACACCAGATGAAAAGTAAGTTGTGTTTATGTGGTATTCATAAAATCATTCAACAAGATGGTATTTTGTTTATTTGTATGTATTTTTGCTGTGAAGATTAGTTGCAAACAGTATATAAATTTTTTTGCCTTTCTATTTTGTATTAATTAGTTATGTAAATTCTACTTTAAAAATAAGTAAAAGTTCCGTTGATATTCTTTAAAAATTACAGTATTTAAAATAATGAGAATAGCGTATAAAGTTCCTTATTTATTGCGAATATTGATATGATTAGAATAATACATATTTTTTTATAGTTAGTTTTAGAACAATAATTAAAAAAAACAAAACAACTCCTGTTATTTTCCTATGATCGAGCCATCCTAGCAAGCTTAATAATAGGCTTTTGACCATGTGAAACTTTGTTCAATGTTCAAAATTATTATTATTTAAGAACTGATTTCAATTCATGGTATTCAAAATTCGTTATCAACAATAAGTCACCATCAATTTTGTTACAAAATTTCAAAACATTATTCACTGTCAGCTCAAATTTAATGTGTATTATAATTTATACTTTTGTGTTTGATTAATCTTTATCACATATTTTTTTGAATGTTGGTTGCTTTTAATTTTATTATGTACTAATTATTTTTGTTTTCTAATTTTTTAAATGATTATTTTAAGAAATTTAATAAATATGAGTTTTATAAAATTTTAAAATTAATTGCTTAAGAATTATGAAGTTAGTTGAAATGCTGTCTTAATTTATTTGATAAGTTTAAATAATATTCAATTCTTCTTCCTTAAATAAAACAAAATTCCAAAAAACGTGAAATAAATACATTTTAGTATTTTTAGTTTGTAAATCTAATGTGCAAAAATAAGACTAGCTAGGCACTCAATAAAAAGTGTTACCAAGTAGGGGAAAAAAACATAAAAAGAAAAAAAAATTACAACAAAGGATTAGATAAGAGCTTTCAGCTTCTTGGGGAGCCAAGTCCAGAAAATTGAGAAATCTTTCGGAGCCTAGAAAGGTTACATATAAAATCTAATGCACCCAGACTAGTACCAGCCCACATCGCCCAAAGCGGGACCGAATTCCTGTAACCTAGGGCGGAGAAAAAAAGTAACCCTTTCTAGTTGTGAACGTAACGCAATTAGGACGAAGCGCTCCCTGGCGAAGAGCGAAGCACTATTTTGCCTGGAAGCTTAATGTACTCGAAATGCGTCTAGAGATTTCTATTTCTACCAACAGAATTTTTCTAACAGGGATTTTTCACTAAATGCAACTTAGCTCGGAAATTAGTGTGGTTTCCCATGATATCCTTATTTTCATATCTATTCTCTCTCCAGTATCTTTTTCCAATGGAGTTTATGGGTTGGAACAAATTAAATTTTTCATTTTGCTACGTGATTAATTGCTCTTATTTAATGTTTTCTTTTCCCTGGAAGTTGAATTTACAAAAATTTATTAGTGAATCAACTCCAAATATAATTTGACATAAACATCGTTTAAAGTTCCTTATTGGACTTAAAAGATCCTAATGTTTATAACACTACCAAGCACTAAAACTAATGGAAGCTATTCGCTTTGCATTTTGAATTCTTCAAGATTCACTTTCAGAAAATATTTTGCTGTGTTCCAGAATTTAAAAACAAAAATATTTTTAAGGAAATTTAGAATATTTTTATCATTTTATAAAGACAATATTGTGTATGTTATTTTGTTATTTATGTATTTATTTACCTGTTCTATTTTTTAATAAATACAATATTTAATAACATTTCATTTGATAAAATATTTCATGAATATATTTTTGAGTAAACTCTTGTTAATACGTTTTAATTTTTGTTATAAATGTACTCTGAATTTTGTAAAATAAATCATAACAAGATGAATTTGCCATTTTGTCAGGAATATCTGTCAGTTATCACAAAAAATTAATATAAAAACTAAATCCTTATACACAATGTTGTTATTTGATACTTTAGTATTGTATTTTATAAAATCGAATTGCAAAAAAAAAATGATAAACAAGAAATTTATAAGTTTAGAATAATACGAAGCAATGGATGAAAAATAATATTTATTTAATAAAAACTAATCCAATTGCTTATATCTGCTACATGATATGCCATTTTCCAAAACTATTTCCATAACTCATAAGATAATATAATTTTTAGTAATAAGAAATAATTTTAATTTTCTTTTATCCTATTTTTTGTCCACGACTCCGTATTGCATTTTAAATAAAGATAAAAGGTAATATTTTTCTTTCATTTTCATAATGAGTAAATTACAAGGAGGATATTAATTTCAACAGTTTATGTATTCAACACCTCAAGCATTGAGTGCATGGAATCTTAAAAAATTTAAATTGTTAGCTACGTTAGAATTAAATTCCGAGTACAATAAGGGATTACAGAGTGAAAAACAAATAAACTACTAAATGAGCCAATCAATTAGATTTCAAATGAAAAATAGTATTCACTCATTTATTCATGAATGAATATTATTGTTTACTGGAAACTTAATTGATGATATTCTCCACTTTTATTCATGAATGGAATATAATTAATTTTTCATTTGAGCAATTTATAAAATGCTTTTTAATTTATGTCAATTAGTATGCAGAAATAATTATAAATGTATATAAAATGGATTATATTGGTGTAAAATTGTATTTTTCTCATAGTAATTAAACTCTGTGTTATTCTGAATTTTTTTTTTATAAGAATGAAGGTTTAATGATTTTATGACTCATAATTTCATTTTAAGTATTTTGATAGCGTTTAAATTTATCATAATCATTTAACTAAATAGAAGGTAAATTTAATGCTATTAATTTAAACTACTTTCCATAGCTCTTCGACTTCCTTTATAAAATTTATCCGTACCATTAAATTGTATTTTAAATTATTATAAATTCTATCTTGAATGGGAGATATAAAGTTATGAATGTTGGTTTACAAAACATACAAAAGTTTATTTAATTTAACTTGTATATAATATTTAAATCAAGTATCTATAGTAAATTTTTAAAGCAATTTTACATTTTTGTAATAATTTATTTTTCACATATTAATTGCATTCTTTATTACTTCTTATTTTCCATTTCTTGTTATTTTAAATCATTTCACAAGTCAAAATTTGACTGAACATTGTTCAGAGTTCTTGAAACAACATATAATAATTTAAATTCTTTATAACTATTTCTTATAAAATTTGTGAAAATTATACTGAGCATTTTTCACTCACTTAATACATAAACTTCCTGTCTCAGTAATTACATTATAAATATCTGATGATAACATTTTGATAAAATGATTTAGGCAAATTGATTCATAGATTTGGAGTTGAAACAAAATAATGTTTACTGAACTACATATTCATTTATAATCTGGAAAAGTTAATTTGCAACTGTTAGAGGCAGTATAAAATTTTAATTTTTTAAATCCTAGAAAATTTTCAAAGCTTGTAAATAGTTTGAATTCTACTAATACCTTTGCTCAGATTAATAAGAATGTAAAGAATCAAATATTTCAATTTAATGTTGAAAGTCATTTACAGAATTGAAATTTAAATCTTTTTACAATTAATAAGAAAAATGTGACAATATAAGTTAAAAATATGCAATAAAAGCTTAGAATTGTTTGAAAT
This sequence comes from Latrodectus geometricus, assembly GCA_026290005.1. NCBI lineage: Eukaryota > Metazoa > Arthropoda > Arachnida > Araneae > Theridiidae > Latrodectus > Latrodectus geometricus. Next base: position 54,805 of record JAPDSC010164578.1, read on the forward strand.
GTAGACGTGGTTATTTACAGAAAAAATTAATTTTACTCACTTTAAGGGAAATAAAACAATGCTAAATAGTGCTTTTACATATTAATACCGGAAAGACTGCTACAGAATATTTAATATTTTTGTCAGTATTGACATATTTATTTGAAATTGATGATTTTTTATATACAAAAAGAAATTAATATATAAAAAGAATGCGTAATCTTCCTGCGATAATTATGTTTTAAGGTAATGTTTTGGATCTATCATATGGCAAGTTGCAATAATGGCATATCTTAACATTTAGTACGGCCATGGTGGCCTGGATAGAAAGTTATCGTTCTTGCATAAGGCAGGTAATGGGTTTTTTCATTACCCACCTTACATCTGACTCACAGTAGAAGATTCATCATTTTCACAAATGGTAAGTGTAACGTCCTCAGAAAGGAAAATGTCAACTTATGTGTCGTTTTCATTACTTGACCGGGTTTGAAATTACAAAGTTATTGGTTGCATTTAAAGGCTTTTCAGTAGGCAGAAATAGACAACCAGAAATGCATATAAACATTTAACAACCATAACGATACTTAAATCTGTAAATCATACATTAAACACTTTTAGCAATCAATAAAGTTAATTTTGTTAAAAAAAATTGAATTTAATATGCTTACTGATTCTTAATTTTTAAAATTAAGAATGTCTTTATTTCATATGATCAGACAATTAACTATAACACCATATGAAGTACCACCGTTTGGTGCAAAAAGTGGAACTATTGACATCTTAATAGGGATGCAACAAGTGAGTGTGACAACGTAATTCCGAAAATAGAATTCCTCATTATTTGAAGCAGTGACCAAAGAGAAGACTCCCAGACATGGAAGACAGCTCTAGAAGAGTATAATTTCTCTTGGAAGACATTGCGACGACTACCTATTTTGCATGCTCCAGCTGGCATTGAAAAACATGATGCACATGCACGATATTTTTGACTTGGTCACTATAGAACTCATTGCTTTCTGGTTGCGATAGCGACGCCACTCCCAACCTGATGACTGCGATCTTTGAATATCGAACAGGATTTCAAGATTTGGAACTATAAGATTAGTCTTTAATAGTAATTTCTTTCCACAATATATACATTTATAATTTTAAATGTCAGTTGGAAGATAAAAGATGTTATTTCAAAACTTATCTGGAACAATTTTCATCATTATTTTATTTATGAATAAAAAATATTAAATTATCATAAATAATGTTGTATACGCAAATTGTAGAAAAACTTTAATGTCGAGAAAAACAACACTTCATAAAAGCATGTTTTATCACACTTTTTTATCATTGCCATTATATAAAAATATATCATTAATGTTTCAACAGTTTGACAATTTATTCATTAAATTTTTACAACGTCACAAAACAATTTAAAAGCAAACTAATTTATGCTATTCAGTTCGTGATTTAAATATCATTAATTAAACAATTTGAGAGTTACCAACATCACTTCTCTAATAAAAAAGATTAAAATTAAAAAAAGCAAAATATAAGTATAATGTTGCCCCACTTTATTGTGCATATGATGAAACTGAAGTCATAAGAAGAAAAAACTATTGAGCAAGTATACTGAAAGTCAAACTTTAAAAGTAGACTTAAAAGCAATAAATAAACGCTTAAGCAAACAATCCATTAAAATAACGTCGCTTCCATTAAAACACTTTTCGAAATAATTCTGATGATCAATTTTTAGTTCATTGCAAATTGCAAAAGTTATAATAATAATAACGAATATCTTGATAATTTTTTAAATTAAAGGTGTTAAGTAAATTACATAAAGCAAAAGTATTTGAAATTAGAAATAGATTATGGATAAAATCTCTCTCTTAAGAGTTCGGAAAAATAGGAATCAAATAGTGTGATAGCAATAAAAAACTGTAATTCTAAAAAGATCTAAAATATTTATGTTCAGATAAATGTTTCTGTAATGAGGAAAATCACATGAAATTCTTAGTAAGCGACTATTTGCTTTTCTTCCTAATCTGGATAAAAAAAAAAAAAAAAAAAAACATTTGAAGATAAATAAAATAGAAATGGAAACTATAATTTTTTTCTTCATATTAATATTATCAGTTTCAATTCTTGTCCCGCCTTCTTCCTGATCCCATACAAAGTTCTTTTGGTGTGGAGGCATTCCGGGAAGTAGTCTGGCCAAATGCGATTGGAGTAAATTACTGACTGGAAAGGAGAAGAGCGATTTCTGTAAAGAGAGTGTCATTACATTCCTGTTCTCACCTGTTGAGAAACGTGGGGGAGAAAGTCCGAATATCATTACTTTTTGGAAGAGAAAATCGTTACTTTACCTTGAGCCAGAGCCAGGGATCGATCCGCAAATGCACTTGTTGCCCGCTTCGTTTTGCAGACTGGTCCACTGTAACCGTGTTGAAAGGGATGGTACGAGAGGACCCTAGTTTGGGAGCAAAAGGTTAGACTGATGAATGAGATTGGCTTCTTTTGGTAGTAAATTGTATAAGTATTTCAGAATTGAATTTCAACAAGAATTTAGAAAATTAAGAACCTCTTATTGGACAAAAGAAACAAATTTAAAAAAATGTTTGAAATTTCAATTATATATAAACCATTATAGTAAAACAATTATACAATGTAAAATTAGGGAAGTTATTCATTGAATTTCATACACATTATATTTTAGCAAATATTACTTTTTTCGATGAACTAATCAGCAAATATTATATTGGTCTTTGAGAAAAAGTTCTCACATTCGCATATAAAGTACATTCGAAATTCATTTTAAATTAAAGAAAAAAATTAACATTTTTTTCTTTTAAAAAATTTTATAGGCCGAAACAATTTCGGTAGTTAAAATGATATTACGAGCTATACTTTTCTTTCTCAAATTCCTCACTTAAAATTTATCTAAATAAGATTAAAACGCAACAGTATTAAAATATATTTGCTCAGATATATTTATGAACACCATTGAAAAATTAGTTTTTTCTAATAGCGTTCATTTTGATAGAGTTATTAAGATTTTATTTCAAAATACGATATTATTTGCTAAATTATTTTACATAACGATTCCATGCCTAAAAATATGTATAGTAATTTTTTAAATTTAATTTATTTCGAACTTCCTGTAAAAAACATGCGAGTTAACGTAAAGAATAGCAAAAACATTTTCATATTTTTATTTTAATTTATTTTCGAGCATATCTTTTTTTTTTTAAATGATACACCAAGTGAAGTTTAAACTTTACTTGATGCTTGAAAGCAAGGTTTTAATTTTTTTCTTTTAGTTCAACTGATATCTAATTTTGTGACGCATAATAAGTATTTTGAACAAAATAATTAGTAATAACCAATATGCACTCAAATTTCAAGCAGCACATATAACTTTAATTTCATGACTTTACTTTTGAAATAAAGTTATGCTAAAGATTATAATTTTTTCAATGAAGCTAGATGAAATATGAAAATGCGTTATCATTTAGAATCCAAATACTTTTTAGGGGATTACTTGGAAGGAAAATTTAAAAAATAAGGATGAGGAAGGTTTTATTATTTTTAAATTGAATGTAATTGGAAAAACACTATAAATTATATTAGGCGTTTTATAATTTTTTTTATTTGTGTTATGTATCAGGTTATTTATAAATGTTATTTAAGCATTTCATCCTATTATAATTAAATTACTACACGAAAAACAACAAATTACATTTTTCTTAATTTTTTTTCGATTTACATCAGTACATTCACACTGAAGATAAATAAATCCTTAGCTTGGTTAAAAATAGAAATTTCTGAAAGAAGTATTCTTTATTATTCTGTTTAACTCATTAAAATTTAACTTTCTTAACAATAGAAAGGATCACATATTTTCTTATTCATATATAATTTGTTTACTTGTTGGAGATTATTTAAAGGAATTTATCATTAGCATTGAAAGATAACTAGAATATTTTAAATAAGAACTATTAGTTAAAATTTTTGTAAGATCATACCAGGAATTTTCATGAATTTCTTACAGCAATATGTGATTCAATAATTGGCAGAACAATGATAAATTTAACTTTGAAAAAGATGAAATTTTTTCATATATTTAATAGTTATAGAATTCAATATATTTCAGGCACATATTTGCATCAATTTGAAAAAATTGCATTGAGATTAATTAATTATTAATGCATTTAAGAAACATAAAGAAGAGTAGAAAATCAGTACTTTGTTTTCGACCAAAATTATCGATACTTTAGTTTTACCTTTTTGCTCATTCTTTCAAAGCCTGTTATAGGAATATAAACTTAAATAGATATAAATGTATATTATAACAAAATTTACACTTGGAATAAAACAATTTTATATACAAGAATTATGCACTAAAATGATTTTCTAAACATTTTTATACATTTAAAAAAATATGCAAAGTTATGGTGTAGTTGCTCATATTGGAAAACAATGTCTGAAAATGGTACGATTCTCTCTCTCTCTCTCTCTCCTGCATTTTGTTTTAATTTAAGAGTGAACTTAAGAAATTAAAAAAGCCATTCACAAAAAGAAAATGTGTTTAAAGTATTTATGAGAAATAACTTTAAAATATGAATCGGAATAATCTTGTATAATGAATAGTTTTTTTTTTAAAAGGAAAAAATGTGTATTATACATTTACCACGGAAACATGTTTGCAAAAGTGAATTATTCCAGTATACTGCTTAATATCTGAATAAAAATGCGCAATTGTTATCTAAAAAATGTATACTGTATACCTTTGATTCTCACTTTGCATTTAATAACTAATATTAGTGTACGTAAAGTATCACACATAGAATTGACATTTAATATCATGAGCTTTTTCACTTTTAATGTTATTGAATAAATATTCTTGTCAAATTGAATGCGCTGTATAAATTTACATTTAATGATTTTTTCTCAAACAACAATACAAACAACACTTATTACAACTTATTTTTTAATTCGACACAATATTAATTATGAAAATAGAAAGCTTAAGAAACTTTTATGTTCATTCACACATGCAAATATGCTACTTAAAATTTTAATTTTATATATATA
>JAPDSC010164578.1:59965-82505 GCA_026290005.1 Latrodectus geometricus
ATAATTGTTATATTATATAATTGATATTGAATTAATTTTTTTGTAAATAGTTCCTAGTAAGATAGAATTTCTGCAATTTATTTACATAGGATAAAAGAATGTGCAACCTGTCTCCTATAAAATACGTTGTTTTAGAATTTTCAATTGAGATACTTTGCTATCATATCTAATTAATTTAACTTAAGAAGACAACTATATGTTAATTTCCTTAGAAAGTTTTTGGCATTTTAACCTTATGTATATTAGATGTTACTTTTAATTGTTTACAGTAACCATTGAAGTTATACATACAGTAATTCCAAATAAAAATACAGAATGCCGTTAAGGAATACACAAGTGCTTTGAAATATTTTTAAAATTAATAACTATCGAGAATTAAATAAGTTGAAATTTTCAGAAAAATACACATACCTCTATAAAAAAGAAATGTAGTAATTTGATGTGAAAATTTAACGCATTTATTATTTCATTGGAGAAATAAGCTTATTGTGCTTCTATAGCTATTTTTCAATTATTTCATACATGCTGATATCATGAAAATAAGATTGCAAAGTATAAGACAAACTTAAAAAAATTCAAGTTGAAAATAGGTATCAGCCATTTAAATCATTTTTAATAATTTTTAAAGGAATTTCTAAATTTTTAGTTATTTAATCTGAGAGAAGATAAAGAAGACAATTTGAGAGCTTTTTTTCAAATAATGATAATGAATATTATTTTAAATAATTTTATTTAGTTAGGAATATATTTCAGAAATCAATAAATGAAATGTTTAAGCATATCTTATTAATTTTTAATTATTCATTTATTAATTATATCATTTATTAATTATTAATTTTCATTATTTGTATAAATTATATTCGAATAGCTTATATTAAAAAAAAAATTCCATGCATTCCATATATACTTCATATTTATGTATTTTCTAAAAAGTGTTTGTATCTTCATAGGACTCAGCAGTTGGTACTCCTGTCACACTCAGAGTGGACAAAAATGGCTTCTTCCTGTATTGGACTGATCAAAACAACGTAAGTGGAAATGCTTAAAATATAAATAACACGTAGATAGTTTTCATTAGAAACTAGCTTCCTATCATAATGTTTAGGCTTTTAAAATGTGTATATATTTACTAATCTTTATAAATAAATAAATATATTTTCTTACCAATAAAATGTGAAATACTATTTTTATATGTATTTATTTTTCTATTAATATTTTCTTTGAAAGTATAACCAGAACACTTTCAATAACTTGCAGGATATAAACTATGTTGTAAATTTATTGTATTAAAAAATGAACATTACTTTTAGGTTATTTTTTAAATATATTATTCAATAAATATTTATAGCATATCAACTTTTGAAAGGATGGAGATTTATATATAAGAGGAATCATGCGAATTACCAACCTTACCTTGATGTTATTTGACTTTTAAAAAATCCAAGATTTAAAATAATTTTTTACATTAATTTAATTTCATCACTTTTTAAATAATGATAATCTAAAAGAAAATATCCATTTTTTAACACTGACACACACTCAAACACCTATTGCCTATATTTTATGTTTTAATGTATCTATTATATTTTTGTCTATATTATATATTTGATCAAATAAAGCAGAACTCCTTTATTTTTTGTAAGTATATTAATTTATAAGTCTTCAACGAAATTCTTCAAATGAACTGAATATAAAAATGAGGATTATTCTTTTTATGTAAACTATATTTTCTCAAATGGCTCATATATTTTAAATTAAGAAAAAGTTATCTTTTCAATATTAGAAAAGCATATTTTTCGCTATACTCAAAACCTACTAAGCAATGATTGTAAGATGATTTTGCTTCAATTTTATATTTAAGTGAAATAACACTCCTTCAGCAAGTTAATGGTTTTTTTTCTGTAAAAATATAGTCCTTTGAGAAAACTCACATAGTTGAAGAAATTGGAAAAAGTAATTTTCTTTTTCGATTGCATGATTTGATATTATTTCATGAAAAACGAGAGTTTTTCAAGAAATGTATCTTATGAGGAGGAAATCTCATTTAATGGATTTTGTGAAACACATAAGGATTTTTCAAAGTTTTAATTTTATTATATATTTAAATTTTTTTCTTGTACCTCCTTTTCATTTCATGATTATGAGTTTTTTTTACTTAAAATTAAAGTTTTTTGGTTTTAATAATTTTTAGTCTCCATTTATTATTTGAGAATTTGTATTTATATTTGCTTAATTTTGATTGAACCATTATTGTAATATCTTTTAAATGCAATTTGAACTATCTGCTAACACTTTACAAAAAATAATTTCAATTTTGAAAATTAAGTACAAAATCAATCATTTTATATTTTTATAAAAGAAATTGGGTATAATATTATTTACAACATTCACAATGAGTTGTAAATAAAAGAATTCTCTTATTTGTGTCCAAATCTTAACTATATATGAGCAAACTACTTATATATCCAAATTATTTTTATATTTCAGATCAAACAATTTATATTTTTAAGCTATTTGTATATGTCCACTCAAACTATTTATGTATCTAAACTGTTTATGTATCTACTATGAATTACAAATTGTTTCTACTGTGAATTCAAAATTATCTTAATTTATATTGAATTTGAGGCTATATAAAGTTGAAAGCCATTTTTTAAATCTCTGAACTCTCTTAATTGTCAGTATTACCATGAATTAATCATCAGTAATGAAATCTCTTGATTCTCAGAATTATCAGGTTCTCTTAATTATCAGAAATTTAAACTTATGCAAATAATGTGGATCTTTATGGACTATATTTTGTGAAACATTTTAAATTAATGTACTTCTTTTAGCATTTCTTACATAGATAGTGGATTATTCCTGGTAGAAAAATTTCATTTTTCATTATTTTGAAATCTTTAAAAAGCATAAGGGTTTTTGGAAAAAAATTACAATGGTGACTGACTTTCGCTGTCACAGATGAATAATGAAAAAAGAATTTTGAGTTTCCTTTTTCTGATATGCATCTTTTAACTTACTTATTTTAGCACTGGTTTGGGGCTATTAGGTATGTTAATATCCACCGCATAAATTATCTTTCGAGAGGATTGTTTTCAATGGTCCATATTTAAGGGTTGAAAGGAGAAAAATCCATCACTCATGAGACTCCCAAGCGGTTATCCCGACATATGCGGATGAAAAAGGTAAAAGAGCAACATCTGTCTGTTGTTGTTTAGCACTGACGGCTATCGAACCTAGGACATTTCACTCTGAAGACGATACCTTTTTACTATGCCATGTTGAGTCTGAAGCTGGTGCCGGAAAGATTTTTAAGTTTTGTTTCCATTATGATACATGTAAATTACTCCTTATTTACGAAAAATCCTCTCAGGAAAGCAAAGTTGCAACTGATGTTCAAATGCTTTTTAATGGTTTTCAACAGTTACACTGTCTGCTACATCTTATCTACTGTTAGATGATGTATAGTTGGGTGAAGGTATTTTTAGTACGTTATCAATTAAATTTTGAATTATTCCAAGCTGAGTTCAAAATTCATTGCTTACAAATAAATCAACAGAAAATAATTTAACCTATCTCTAACTATTATAATTATGGAAAGTTGAATCCAAAATTTTAACGAATATTGTTTAATGACATTACATTATTAAATTGGATTATTTAGTTAGACTCTTTTAGAATAGTGCTTGGGACTATTAATTTAATGTATGATGCGTTGAATGACAGGAAGAAGGCTTCTGAATAATTTTGAAGATGCTTCTGGATAAATAATTTCTGTGAAAATTAAAAGGAAATAACTAAAAGCTAAGAATATCTTCTTATTAGCAACAATTTCGTTAGGGAAAACATTGCTGATTGTCCAATAGTGCATTGATTTGTCACGACTGTCATTTAAATCTTGATATGATAATTAATGAGCAAATAACGAATGAATCTGGTAAATATAATAACCTCCTACTATGCTCTTGTAGTTGGTTAATGGATTATTAGGCCTTATTCATAACGAAATCTTAAAAAAAATTCTGAGAATGTTTTAAATATACATTTATTTTAGAAAAAGTGTAATACCAATATATCAATACATATATTCTTAAATTCAAATGAAATAGATTCAACTAATGACAAAATTTTGAGTTAAACTTTTTGACACATAGAACATAGAGTTTGAATATTGAATGATTCAGATGTTATTCAATGAGCTGATCAGAAATTTAATAATTATCTAAAATATATAAAAATATGTTAATGTTTGCCTATTCTTCTATTTGTAATTTATGAAATATATTTATTATCAGTAAGAAAAAATCATTTCATTAGTCATGATACTAGCTTCAGATGGCCTATTGCTTATCTGTGATTAAAAATATTCTGATATTTATATGATGGCCTGAGATTTTAGCTACTTAGTTTTAAATAAAAATTTAAAGTTGAGATATATTTCAATTAGAGGAATATAACACTGAATTCCTACAGGGTTTAGTCAATAGTTATTTTCTAAAACTATCTACTGGTTTTTTGATATGCAAAGGATGTTTTGTAGCTAGGATGCTTAAGATTAAAACTTAATAGATCAGTTTCCTTAATCATTCTTTTTGCTTTTAAGCATTCTGAAAAAAATAGAGCCACATTCTTGTTTATAATAATAATAATTCTTTATAAGAATTAGATAACTAGACAAAATTCTATATTTCCATTCTTTACGTATCTACACTACTGGCCATTAAAATTGCTACACCAGGAAGAAATGCAGGTAACAAAATGATATTTATTGGACAAATATATTATACTAGAAATAACAAGTGATTAAATTTTCAAAAAACATGGCTGGATAGATCCTGAGAAATCAGTACCCAGAACAACCACCTCTGGCAGTAATAACAGCAGTTATACGCCTGAGCATTGAGTCAAACAGAGATTGAATTGCATGTACAGGTACAGATGCCCATGCAGCTTCAACACGATGCCACAGTTCATCAACCGTAGTGACTGGCGTTTGGTAACGAGCCAGTCGCTCGGCAACCATTGACCAGACGTTTTCTATTGGTGAAAGATCTGGAGAACGTGCTGGCCAGGGCAACAGCCGAACATGTTCCGTATCAAGGAAGGTCCGTACAATACCGGCAATATGAGGTCGGGCATTATCCTGCTGAAACGTAAGGTTTCGCAGGGCTCGAATAAAGGATAGAGCCACGGGTCGTAACACACCAGAAATGTAACGTGCACTGTTCAAAGCACCGACAATGCGAACAAGAGGTGACCGAGACGTGTATCCAATGGCACCCCATACCGTCACGCCAGGTGATGGGCCAGTATGACGATGACGAATGCACGCTGCCAGTGTGCGTTCACCACAATGCCGCCAAACACGGATGCGACCATCATGATGCTGTACACAGAACCTGGATTCATCTGAAAAGATGACGTCTCGCCATTCGTGCGCCCAGGTTCGTCGTTGATAGCACCATTAAAGGCACTCTTGTCTATGACGCAGCGTCAAGGGAATCCGCAGCCATGGTCTCCGAGCTGAGAGTCCAAACTGCTGCAAACGTCGTCGAACTGTTCGTGCAGACACTTGTTGTCATCCAAACGACCCCGTTTCTTGACTCATGGCTCGTGACGTGGTTGCATTTCCTTTACGGCCATACGGATAATATGCCTGTCTTCTCGGCTGCTAGTGTGCCGAGATCCCGCATGGCGTTCCGTATTACCGCCCTGAACCCATCTATTCCATATTCTGCTAACAGTCAATAGATCTCGACCAACGCGAGCAGCAATACTGCGATAAGATAAACAGCAATCCAGGTAAGCTACAATTCGACCTTTATCAAAGTCAGAAAAGTGCTGGTACGCATTTCTCCTTCATACACGAGGCATCACAACAACTTTTCACCAGGCAACAAAGTTCAAATGCAATTTGTGTAAGAGGAATCGGTTGAACTATTTCCTCATTTAAACACAATGTAGTTGTCGCTACTGGCGCCTGCTTTGTCTGAATGCACTGAAATACTAATCATTTGCATATCACAGCACTTTCTTCCTTTTATATAAATTTCATGTCTGTAGCATGTCGCCTTCTTGGTGTAGCAATTTTAATGGCCAGTAGTGTATATAAGTAATATTTACTTTTTTATAATTCCCTGCTTTAATTAGTTCTGAAAATATATTTATATTTAATTTTTTGTAACAAATCGATAAAATGAAAACAAATATAATAAAAAACAGTTATAATAGAAAACAACCTTTGAAAGTTAATTTCAGTTACTTCCTTTGAAGAAATAAAATAGCATATTGTGTGTTAAGTAAGAAGAGAGCCTTTCACACTATCGTTGGCATGTACATGTAGCCAACGATAGTGTGAAAGCAATTTTAATGGCCAGTAGTGTATTTTAAAAACACTGTTCATTGGCACATAATATATTGTACCACTTTTCTCTTTTTTATAAGGTGTTAAGTTGTAAGATATAATTATACATATAATGTTTTACATTGAATCAATTTACCTTTAAAAATTTTTATATGCTGTGCTTGTGACCGTGGAATATATCTTCTTTTAAATTTAAGAAATTAAATTTAGATTCTTTTTTTTTAATTGTTTGAATTGAATTAAATTTAACAAAATTTTATCTAAGTCTAATGTTTTAGATTATTAATATAATTATCTAGTATTATAAAAATTATTGTTATCTGTCTTATTATAGGCAATAATATTGCATCAATTGATTTTGATGCCACGTAATGAATTACTTAAAAGTCAAAGCTTTTTGCTAAACATTAATGTGATGCTACTCCAATTAGACTTTTTGCTATTTTAGGGCTACAATTACGTGCCACAAATTGAAAGAAAATCACGGAAAACTCCAAAGCACTCACACAAATATATGTGGATACAAAAACATCAACGCAACACTTATTTTTTGCTCAATATTGACTAATATCTTACAAACCACCCATTTCAGTGAAAGTAATTCTATCTCTATTGAAAAATTATTTGGAAAAAATTGAAATGAGAAAAATATTTATGATTTGAATTTCATTATGTAATTATTGAGATAAGTTGAATACGAAAAAATAATAGCTGATATAGATAATTTTTAAAATAAAATAATGTCGAATCAGTAATTCTAATAGGAATCATTTCTCAAAAAACACAATAATATATGGAAATTTTATATTAGATAATTCACATGTTACAATTTATACATATGTTCTATTGTTACATACATACTTATAACATTTTCCTAAAAATCTGTTATGTTCCTGTAAAAATTAAGTATCTGTTCGTGGCATCGATGTCTTATATTTTCCCTATGTTGGTAAATTCCATTGTTGCTTATATTTACAAATTCATAAGCACTTTCAACCACTAAATAATTTATTCTCAGTAAATGTGCATCATGTAAGTTCATTGGATGATTGGATTCCGCGTTAACAATTCACTGAATACGATTTGATAATTGACATGCTATAATACTCCCTTGTTGGCATTGATGTTTTAATAGTTCTTGATATTATAATCTGTTTCTAGGAGTATTGAAATTTTGGGAATTAATATTTCCAACTACTGTTAAGTGTATTTTCCTGCTTGAAAAATGCTATAATACATCATTCATTTTTAAATTGACATTAATTAAAGTCAACACTTCTAGCGTCTAAAGCAATCTATTGACTGTTAATAAGTGTAATTCTGTCATAATTTTTGTTACTATGGTAACTATATATGAATCCTAATCATGTCATATAAGCTTAAAACAGTTGGATTGTAATTAATAAAAACAACTTTTTAAATATTAAGTTTGAAGAATTAAAAAAATTATTACAAATAATTAAATGCAAAGGAACTTGAAGGTTACCAATTAAGCCATTGAATGTAAAATCAAGGCATGGATAAATAGATTTTTTTAAATTATCTAAATTGTAATTACATATCTAAACAATTTCAAAAATTCACATAAAACGAAAGTGCGTCCTCGTAATTTAGAAGCAGGGACCAAACAAAAGACCCCCAGACTTGAACTACTTAGAGATATTATTTTGCATGGAGAATATTGTAACTACGACATTTAAAATTTTTCAGCCACCATTGCTGAACACGACGGATTATTTGTTGGACAGGGATTCAAACTTACTATTTTTCTACAATAAAAACAACTTTCTAAGCATCCTGCCACCATGACCTCACTTTTTACTATATTTAGGGCAAAAATGTTGAATTTATAGAATTGGAACATAATCTATTTTTGTATATTTCTGTCTATAATTAGTTAGATATTCAAGTCATACTCATTCTAACTTTGGAATTGAAACTGACAGCTAAATGTTTTTCAGCACAAAAGTTCAAGCATTCGATTACGATTTTTGTTCTGGAGTTTTGTTGCGCGGTTAAAATTTTACTTGTAAATGCAAGACAATATTGAATGTTGTGTACAAAAATTGATCAGTGGAATGATAAAAAAACGAAAATAAACTTAAGTCATTAAAATTTTGAGTTACAAGGAAATGAGTTCCAAATATGAATTTAAACCTTTTTCATTTGAAAAATTTTAATGCGAGACACTTTAATGCTCGTATGCCTTAGTTTTTCATAAGGTTAAAAAAGGAAAAACAAGATATTTTAAGTGATAAACAATTGATTATTTGGAATGAAAAATTATTTTCTTTCATTCCAAGCTTGCACCGTAAGTGGATAACTTTCTATTAAGCCTCCAAATATTGATCGTAGAAATTAATATTTAATACAGCTATTTTTCAGTTAAAAACAATTAGAAAATGAAATAATTAAATTGCAAGAGCAAAAATAATTTACTTATATTTTGTCAGGAAATGCTTAAAGAAATTCCTTAATAAGTAGTAAAATGAAGACATGGATACGGGATTCTATAAAAAAAATTCTTCCAAAAGGCCAAATATTGTTAATAAAATCTTTATAACAAATTAATATATGTTTGATATCGCATAAATATATTTAAGTATAAATAATTAAAGTAAAATGGAAATATTTTAATCAAAATAATTAAAAATTTGAATCAGTAGTAAACATAAATTATTTGCAATTTTGATTAAAATGTAATTCTGCATTAATATCACTTTATTTTCCTGAAATACTTAATCCCAATTGTTTTGATTGTTACGATCAATAAAAATTGACAGTTCTCGTTAACGTGAAAAATTGTTGAATTTTTAAACTGGGATAAAATTATTTTTTTGTTATTTATAATGATTGTTCTGGGCTCATAATGCATCTTTGCATAAACACATATGAACATTAATATATTTGTTTCAACTGTATTCACTACTGTATGTAAAGTATGTTCAGTTAAATAATTCAAGGACAATTTTGAGTTTTCACCTCTAATGAACCTTGTTCTGCCGATCAATATTCAATACTAATATAAAAAAATGAAGTAATAATGTTTTAATGCTATTTTTTGTATTTCATTTATTGTCGCGTGGTCTTTTATCAACCTAACGTCCATTATAAGGCATAAATCTTTATAGAAATGTATGGTAATGTAGAAGATGAGAATTATATGCCCTACAGACATGCATTATTTAACCTGTTGGAAGAAGACTGTTGTACATTTCACAATTCAAATAAACTGAATATCTTATGTGATATGGTTTTCTTACATGATATTGGTAAGAATGATTGCGTAGGGAAACTTAACTTATCTTAAGAGAGAATGGAAAATAATTGATTAACAATATTTTCTCACTGTATTCAAAATTGTCTTCCAGTTAAATTTTTCTTAAATATTTTAACACTGATTACAAGAAGTCAAGATGTCTGTACTTTCTTTAATCTCTTTTTGTTGAAAATCTTATAAAACGTCATTTCATTTAAGTTCATTCATTAAGTAAGAATGCTCATTTATATTATTTCAAACTCCAAAGTAACTCAGAAAACTACAAACTAAATATTAAATTAAACCAAATATAAGAGAAAATTTATTGAATAGTTGTTTTTTTTTTTTTTTTTTAAAAATTCACTCTTGATAATGTTATTTTTTAACGTTATGAGTACTTTTTTTTTTCTATTTCAATGTCTATTTCCTAAAAGCAATGGCGACCGGGGCACGTAAAATCTGTCGGGTCGCAATGTCCTCCCTGTTCCCATTCCAAATTAATACCTCTGGTGGTGGTTGAAGCCAGGCTTTGGGTCTTCAATGGTTTCAATCTCTAAATTGGAAGATTCAGATGGTGCTGCCATCTATGAGCCAAAAGTCGTACTTCTACCTTCGTATGAGGGTGCTCTATTCAAAAACGGAAGACGCTCTCCCTTCGACTTCATTCGCCTCTTGTTGGGAGGACTTAGCATTGCCAAGTGACATTAGAAAGAACAACAACAACATTTCCTAAAAGCATGGTTATTATGAACACTTGAAAAGAATACAATTGATTTAACAAAGAGAAAGCATGGGATTTACTGTTTCCTTTTTGTTATAAATTTGTTGTAAACAAGAAACATGGTATTTACTGTTTTATATTTAATGTTAATAAGATAGTTTTTTAAAATTCATATAAAATATGTCGTACTTAAGTGAATTGCTTATATAACTGTATAACGATGTTTCAATACTTTTAAAATTATACTAACAATAATTGTTAAGTTAATGAACTTAAAATATGAAACATTATTTTAATTCTAGTCTTTTGCTAATACTTTTTAGATATGTAAGTGAATTTTGCCCCAAAAAAAAAAAAACATGACAGTGTCTTGGATTAATGAAAGAGCAGCTCGTGTCATTCATGAGGGATTAGTCATGTCAGCGTTACATGATTATTTACAGGTTCAAAGTTTTGTATATTTACGAAGAAAGTGGTTGTATTTGAAAACTCTTATTTATTGAAACTCATATAAAAATTATAATCGTCATTCTAACTTAAAATAAAGAATTAGTTCTTCCGGATTTCAAGTTACTATATACAATATGCATATTCTAAAAGTGTGTATAAATCATTTTGCATCAACACTATGAAATTTCATGCTTTTATAGCCTAAGTAATTTCTATCTTTATGTTCTTATTTATTTTAAACGCATGTATACTTATATTAATGCAATCTGTTATATCTAATTAATTTTTAACTGCAAAATGAGTTAATAAGTTATGTTAAGAAAATAAATTTTTGCTTATGATTTTAATTTTAGTGAAAGAGACTTTTATGTCAAGAGATAGAGGTAATCTTTATTGAACTTGCAAAGGCACTCAAGTCTCACAACCCTTAAATGATTTGAACCAATTCTTGTGCTTGAATTTCTAATGCTTGAAAGGAAATTCATTTTGAAATTTTTTTCAAATTTAAAATATTTATATAATAAGTAGAAGTAAGCTGATTTCAGTTAATTTTCTATATGTTATTTTATAGTTTTAATTTAAGAATACCCTCCATAGCATAAATTTCTAAGAAGTGTAATATATGTGGTATTTTAAAAACAATAAAAATCTGTTTTTTTTTAGCTTATTATTTTTAATCAAACTTTCTCGATATATATATATATATATATATATATATATATATATATATATATATATATATATATATATAAATTTAATGATCATATATTTCAAGTGGAAACATTCACTCAAAATTTTATTGAATGAAATAAAGAAATCATTGATCATTTAAAAATTTTGCATAAATAAATCAGATATTTAACACAATTTTTAATTTGATTTTACATCTCAAGAAGAGCATTAAAAATGATCTAAGCTCGCAGTTATCAATAAGACCGAAATAAAGATCACCTGTATCGACAAAGGAAATAATACTTCAGCATAAATTGTCATTGATCTTTATGATTTGATTATCAGAGTTATTGAATTCTGAAGAGTGTCTGCCTCAAAAAATCAATACGAAGTGTCATTTCTTTTTCCAATATCATCTGAAGAAGAGTTAGAATAAATAATGTCTTGATTACATTACTGATATTTCGATCGAGGCAGAATTAGTTAAGTTCGATTTCTAGTCACTGAAGTGTAGAAAATGCATTAAATAATAAAAATATACATTAAGATTAGGAAAAGCCATTTATTTATAGTTTTGATCATTAAAAAAGAATTTTATTAATTTAAAATAATATGATCATTCAAACTAATAGATATTTAGTAAAAATATTATTACATTATTATGTTACTGTAAACTAAAGTCGTCCAGAAAATGAAAAAAATTAGAAAAACCTTCTCATAAGTCTAAAAAATTCTGAAAAACTTATGTGAACGAAGATTTCTACTTATTGAGAAACATAATCGAAAATTCCTAGGAATAAAAAGAATTATTGGAGAACAAGTATAAATTCTAAGTAGGTAATAAAAAATAAATAATGATTGAATAATATTACCTGATATATTTCAAGAGTATTTCATTAAAAAAATAAAATTTTTCAACATGAATGATATTGGATTCAATACTAAGCGAATTGGGTATCACAGAAAATAACTAAGAATAAATCTCAAATACAATGCACAATAAACAGTTCTGATAGATAACACATATCTAACTCTACTTCGTATATTGACGCAGAACAGTATCTAGTTAGTGAGGAAAAGAAAGATTCCATTTGTTGGTAAGATAAATTGATCAACTTATTTGGACATCATATGTTTTGTTGACTTTGCAGTCAAGAATAGTATTTCGAGACAATATGTTTGCTTTTCTCTTCCTTATTTTAACCAATTATAGTAAGAAAAGTTAAGAATATTCATTGTTATAATTTGCTAGCATGACTTTTCTGCATAGAATGATACATTATAACAGAAAAACGTAATTTGCAAGGCTATTTCTTCTGCTTTTATATGTTGAAAATATTCTTGTGCATAAATTTGACTAAAAAATAAACCAAAATATGGAATGTCAAAAATTCCAAAAATGGATTTATTTGATTATTTCCATTTAATAGTATTAGGATTTGTTTAAATTCTTAATTACAGAGATAAATATTTAAGAATACGATGATAATTGATTTCTGCAATTTGATAATCAAATAATTTATGACAAAATGCTTTACTTTTCTATACTCATATTTGTTATTATAATTCTATTTACCGTGTGATGAGGAATAAACGAAGAAAAATAAATTAAATAAAATAATTTTATTGGACTATATGAATTAAACCTGTTTATTTTATTCAAAAATAAGAACAGTATTTCTATTTAACTCATGAATACAAAAAAACATTCTATATTTTCCATTTATATATTCATTGTCTTTATAACTTGTTATCTTTTGATGTGAACTATTTTGGCCCAAAGTTCACCTTCATTGAAAATGTCAGAAAATAAAAGAATGCACGCTCAAAAACATTTGTTATTGCATCTTTTATCGACCAACACTGCCTGGGAGGTTAATAATGAACATCTTCCGCTTACTTCTTAACCGCAGGGGTTCTGCTAAACAAATAAAGATTGTATAGCAAACATGTTTTTGCCAAAATTAAAAGACTGTCACCTTGCTGACAAAGCTTAGTCTTTCGCGAGGACATTCATTAAATCGCTGCTTTATTTTAATGTGACCTTTTTAATCTAAGGGTTGATTCTTCTAGAAAAGGACATATCTTCCTTTATGTGAAATTTTATGTCAAACTATAAGTTTAGCAAATGTTTTACGAGTTTATAGCAGTTAAATTAAAAATTAGTAATTAGTATGTAATAAGTTTATTTTTTCAAAGAAAATATATTTTGACTGAATTATCAAAAAATATGACGAAATTTAAAAATAAGTAAAATTAAAGAATTAAGATAAAACTATTCACATGTAAAATGTTAAGAAGACTATATTTTGTTATCGCTTGAAGAAGTAAACAATGTGAATTGATATGCAGCTATTATAATTCCGTAAAAAACCTTCAAATTATCAAATAAAAATTTTTAAAAATGAATTTTATTTGATTCAAGAAAATTTGAAATTGGTTAAACAAATAATTTCTCTTAAAAACTTTCATATATGGAATACATACAAATAATTAATAATGAAGATTTTATAGATATTTCTTGGAAATACTCCATGGCTTAATGCATTGGAAAATTGCTATGGCAGTGCGGATTTAGTAAAATAATATTTAGACAGGCTGTAATTAAGTTATGGATATAATTAGTGATTATTTTCTAAGAAGAGAAAAAAATAAAATATTAGGCAAGCATGGAACAATCGGATGAAACTAAAAGAAAACTATCGAATTTTAAATTTTTATTGTACTTCTTTGGAAAGTAATTATATTTTAGTGTATATATTATTAAGATTGCATCTTAGAATCTCAATAATGTTTCAAAATATTGGCTTATTATTATAAAAATTAACACACAATGGACTTGACAGAGCCGGTTGAAGTTTCATGAATGAGTTTGTATTTTTTAACTAAACTTCTTCAAAAGAACAAATTCTTTCAAGAAATGCAGATTCTGATATTGTCATTTTCACACTCTTTGGCAGCATTGATTATGGAGGGAGACTGAGACATAGCTGTTTCCTAATGGTATAATTTTCTTCTCCATTTTATCTGGTACAAATATGACTTGGATTAAAAAATACCTCATTTAAATTCTAGTTATTTACTTTCACATAGTTTCTAAAATAAAAATCTTGTAAAAGAAAGCAAGTGTTCTTGTAAGAAAGCAAATGTTCTTGTTCTTAAAAATACTATATATATATATATATATATAGGCGTAGAATATTAGAAGCATACATTTGAGCTTGTGTGACATTGCGCTTAATGATCAAAGAAAGGATCAAATGATTTACGCAACAAAATATGAAAATGTTTTTCAGGTATGATAAATTTCAGTGCTCTAAAATATAACAAAATTAATATGTTCGATTAGTAACTTTCAAATATGCATTTTATTGTCTTCAGAATCTAAACTAACTTGTGTAAAGCAGATGATTTTTCACCACGCAGTTTAATAACGCGGTATATCTTTTCACATATTTTTGTAGAATTTTTGTATATTTTGTTAAATTAGACACTTCTGGAAAACAAATCCTTGATTTTAAAAAGCAATGGAAAACTTTATGCTTGAAATATGTTCTCATTTTTAGATAAGAATCCTACAATAACAGTTGTCTTTTCATTCATGTTCAATTCATTTTTTTTATAAAAATAATTTAAAATTTACTGCTTGTTGAAATATAAAGAATGCAAGCATATACGTAGCAGATTTTATTTCGATGAAGCGAAGGAATACATAACTCTTTTTTATTTTGTTAAATAAATCAATCCACACTTTTCATCGTGCACCACAGAATATTTTTCCACCACTCCCGTTGATGAAGTTTAAATTGAATTTCACGCTTTTCTGCTTGTATATAGTCCTTTGTTTTATAGTGATAGGAAAGTTATGCAATGTATATGAAATTCATTTGTTAAATTCAAAGAGAATTTTTTTCTTTATATTTATATGCGCTTTTATATTATCCAAAAGCTGTCAACAACAATGGCATTGCTAATATTTCAATGCCATGGAGTATAAAATAAATTTTTGAATATAGATATTTTAAGAAGATGTTTCTCCTTAAATATAGGAATTCCATCAAATATTATTGTGGGAATGCCGGGACAATTTAGAAACCATTTATGCATATATATGATATGTATTTTCTCCGCTTTTATAGTTATATGAAACAAATGATAAAAGATATATTCCTGACTACTTTTTGTTCATTGTGTAAATTTCAGCATTCTTTAGTTTTTCCTTTGATTGTTTACATTTTTTATTTTTAATTTTTGATCATTTCAGTTTATAGTTTTAAGAAGATACAATTCTAATAGTTAAAGATAATTTTAATCAGTTTTGTCTTATAGTTTCACTAATTTTAAAAAGTTAGCACAAATAAATATTTATGAATTTTATTTATTTATAAAAATATTTATTAAATTTTATGAAATAAACATTTGGACGTTTTCTGACTAATAATTAAGTCATTAATATGTAGAATTTTGAAAAAATGCATGAGTAAGCGGTTCATTAAAAGTTTTTAGTATTTTTTTCAATAAAAAGTTGGGAAAATGTGACGTGTATATAGAATATAATGTAGTTAGCTATTTGGGTGCATTATTGATAAAATAGATATTAAAATCTTTGTATTTAAGATTTAGTGATTTGTTATCTTAAAGAAAACTGCAATTTCATTTTTAAAACGCTACTAAATTAAAGAACATATTTCCTATTCCGTAATTATTTTATTTAAAATATATTATTTATAACATAAGGGTGAATTAAGTTTTATAATTATTCAGTTCATTGAGTAGACTTTAAGTTACACCATGAATAATCATGAATTAAATCGCTAAATTTAAGAAGGTTTTTTTTGGCACCCACGCAAAGAAGTAAATTGTGAATCATTTTGATTTTAACAATTCTTGTATTCCAAGTATTGGAGTTATAAGTTTAGAAAAGTAAACAATAAATGAATTGAGATTTGAAGGAGAGGTACTTTTAATACTTCAAAGTATATTTTATTAATATTTCAATTTAAAATTTATAATGGAACAGACTAGTATTTTCATAATCTTTCTACATACACAGCTTACTTTATTTTAAATTATATGACTCTATGGAGATATAAACTGTGCATATGGTATTTAATATATATATATAAATATAATATTATATTTTATATATTTTATATATTAAAAGGAAAAATGAATATATTTAAGCAATTACTTTTTAATATTTTTAACGGACGATTTCATTTTTTACATTAAAAAGAATCTTTGTTTTAGCTCTTTTATATTTATACAGAAAAATTTTTTAAGCTTCAAAAAATTACTTTAGTGCAGCATAAATATGCTATTCAGAATTCAATTTATGTTTAATTTAATAAAGAATATGCATGTCATATTTTGTAAACAAATGAGATTTTTAATGTTTCATTATAACACGCCATTTCATTGTTTTTAGATGCTTAATTTGTTTTTGCAACATTAAAACAGATTTCTCGTTATTCTTTTGAAGGAAATATTTTTGAAACAGTAGGGATCGAAAAATAATAGTTTAAAAATTTAATTAGTCAAATGCACTTTTGTGAAAAAAATCGGCTCTGAATAGTTTTATTTATTTTCATCCTGATTTAATTGGCAATTATGTTTAATCACGCAATGAAAAATATCCTTGCATGGTTTACCAGTTATGATTTTAAATAACTTATGCCCAGTTCGCTCAAAAAATATGAAAATAAATTGTTTTTATTGCTCCCTTCCTTCTTTACTTTTTAAAAATAAAATGATTTACGTAATACTAATTTTATATTACCTCGACAATACATGTATTAAAAAATAACTATTTCAGAGCAAAATTATCTATTTTCTCTACAGGTATTGTGAATGAGGAAAACTGCCAAAATAATAAAATAATGAATTATTGTGGGGTTATAGAAATGATATTTAAGCATGTTATTTAAAAAATATTTGTATAAATTCTTTTTAACCCAATAAATTAAATATTTTCTAAAATAAGGGATCAGAGAATTAAAAACTTAGATTCACCACTTAAAATTATATTTATTAAACAATTGAAAATCATTTATTAGATATTAATTATTAAAATGAAATCTGAAAGAGTTTTGGCCTTTTTATTTAATAATTTATGGTATACACATTAGTTTTATTTCATAGATAATAATATATAAGAATTTATGTGCAATAGCATTTTATGTCTCTTTTGAATAATCACATTTTAACAAGGAATAGTACTTTGAAATATATTTAGCTATTACTAAAATTCATTATATTTGGTATATGGTTATTATTGACCAGAAATCATTGTTGTGTTACATCATCATTTAATTTCCATTTAATTAAGTGTTTTTAAGTCACCATTATTTCGAAGAAAATTAATGGGAATCTTTATCAAACTATTAAATCTTATTCTCTTTTGAAGTTGAGAACAAAGCTTTGGTAGAGTTTTATGTTTTTTTATAATAAAACTATAAGTTTAAGTTTTTCTCACTCCTTGAAATATTTTACTTAATAAAATCTTTTCTAATTAAAATATATTTAATTAGAAAAGAGTGAATTAAAATATGACATAAAAACATTGTAAAAATAATTTAAATTAATTTTATTAACTTCTAAACGTATCCTATGAGTAAACGAGGAAAAGGAAATTAAATAAATAAAAAACACGTCGAAGATTTCAATTCTAATCATCTTAAGTTAATTATTTAATATTTTGTATTGAATGAAAAATTGAGTTTTACAAAATATAATGTCCTTAAGTTAATGAATAATATATGAAGAGTTAGATAATGTTTTCAAGATTTGTCAGATTACTTATTTTTAAAACAGTTTTTACAATGAGAACGAATAAAATAATACTACGTAAAAATAATTCAATTTCTTTTTTCACAAAAAAGCTTTCTATTGCAGTGGTCTAAATCTAACCAACTCTGTTTACTTTTCTAGACTTTTCTTATATACTAAAATGTATTCCTTTCGATACAATGAAGCCGATAGTTGAATTGAACTCTTTCCCGAATGTCGTATAGCCTGATACACATCACTTTAAAATAGAAAGAAAAAGATTGAATAGGGCCAGAAAAAAGTTGAGAATCAATATTTTATCAGATCCCTAACCTTTCAAAATAAACCCCGACAGTAACAATCACATTTCGATCCTTTGGCCACCTCGTCGGGCTATGATCGATATGATCCGGGAGATTCTACCGTTCTCAAAACTATCGAAATATGCGTGGGAGATCCGGCAACAATCCGGCTCTTGACGAAATCCTACCGGTTTTTCTCTTTTACTCCCTCGGATATGCCTTTGACCATCTAAGCATTGAGGGGAATTATGAAAGAAAAGCTTCTTAGGGAGAATTACAGTATTTCCAAGGAATGTACATGGTTCAGTGACTGTAAAAGACGACGAGGATCTTAGCAAATACGAAAAACATAAAAAGCACTTGAATTAATTAATATGAAATTGAATTTTTATCATTATTCAATATTTGATTAACGATTTTATTGAGGAAGTAACACTTGTGCTATTATTTGATTGACTTTTATATTTGCTATTGTGATAATTATTTAAGTTTTACTCAGTTGTTAAACATATTTATTTACGAATTAATGATGACTCCATACTGGGTGTATGTATCGATATATATAAGCATTCATTGATTTATTATTTCTAATTTGGCAATTTATGATGTCAGTGTAAAATAATATATACGCAGTGGCAGAATAAATGTTAATTCACATTTATATACGAACCTTCAATCATAATGTATCTTAGCATAAATAAATTAGATATTTATTTATGTAAATTATATACCACAAAGGCTGAAAAAGTAGGAAACGTCTTTATATCAAGTAACATTTTCTATGAAAACATTTTTGAGCTTATTTGATTCTTATCTTACTTGTCGGGAAAAACATTTTAGTTCCTTAGGCTAAAGATAAGCATAATGAAAAATATTAGCATTTACACTCATGTTATTTTTCTTCCTTTGTATGCTAATAGTTATACTGTTGCTATTCATATAAGAATCCCTTTGTAATTATTTAAATTTAATGATTCTTTATTTAGACTTAAAGAATTTTTGTTATGTAATATAATTTATATTGTTGAATTTTACATAATTGTTATTGAAGTCTATTTAGTGCATTAAAAATTATAATAAGAAAAACTAACTGTATTCATATGTATTTTCATACTTATTTTGCACAAAATCTTTCACTTGACAAACTTTCTGTTGTGCAAACACCAGATAATAATGCTCCACTATAAATTATTGATGCGCATATTTTTTTCATGTTATATTATTTGTTGTATATTTGAAATTGAATTATCCAAGAAAAATATTCACATGGAATAATTTGAGCATGAATCTAATTTTCATGTATAAATAAAATTCTTATTCCTCTCCAATACTAGTTGATTTATATCTCAGGAAATTTTAACAAATGTGAATATTTTGACATGCATTTCCAAGTACGTGTGATAAAACGTATAAATTGATTTTATGTTTTTATTTTAGGTTATTTACTTTAAGCACAAGCATTTCTGAAGTATATAAAAACAGAGAATTGTTTAGATATTATAAAACTTACTGAAAACATGAAACTAAGAAAATGATTCTATAGTCATTATTATGATTGATAATTACATTTGTTTGAATATAAAATAATTACTAAACCAAATTTTAAAAATATTTTTCAATTCACTTTTTAATAGATGTAAGCAAACATTCAGAAAATACGACTAGAACCAAAATAAACATGTCTTATTATTAAATAATATCACTGAAATTCTTGAAGCATTGTATTTCCTACGAAAATATACTTAAGAAAATTACTTTTTAAGTTATTAGAAGGGTATTTAATAGTTATTTTCTGAATATTTCTCAGTTTTATTTTCTATGATCTTAACAAAATAACAGAAGAAAAAATTCAGGAAAGAAAAAATATTTTATAATACACGATTTTATGTTTCTTATCAAAAAATAAGTAATTAACTATTAAGCAATTATTATAACAATTATTTATTAACCATATTGATATCTCGGAAAATTAAAATGCTTTAAGAATGAAAGAATATAAATTTGTGTATAAAATTAAGTAATTACATTTTAACTACTCATATTTTAAATTTTAATTTAGAAAAAATGAAGCTTAAATTAAGACCAACGAAATCATTTATATTATTTCATGGAACTCTTTCATTTATTATGTCGTACCTGACGAATAATATTTATAAGCAAATATACGAATTCACATAAAGATAAATTTAAATTAACTTTTTCTGAACAGGAAAAAAAAGATGAAATTAAAATTGTAAATATTATTTTTTAAGCAAACAACACACAGTTTTAATTAGAATATTTAAAAGTAAAGAAGCTATAAGAGAATAATTAATTGTTATCTTAAATATTTAATAGTATTATTCTAAGGGAAAATGAAGGAATTGAAATTGTGAAAGATCATCACTCATGCATTAAGAAAAGAAACTAAAAAATTTTATTATTATTGTATTTTTAATTCACTACTTATATTGCTTTTATACGGAGGAAAATCAATGCCGCATAACATATGACAATATTGTAGAATACATTTTAATTAGAGAAATGTACTTTACATTCTTAAATAAAGAATCATTCATAATTTACATTGATATCCAATTTATCTTAATTCACTATTGTATTACTTGAAATTTATTGAATCTCTTTATTAACTTCATACAGTATACAATAAAAAAATAAATAAAAATAAAAAAAAAGAATAAAAAGAAAAACGGGTAAATTACATTATCTGAATGACAATAAAATAATTTTATTTGCTATATTCATCAAAAATGTCAATTCAACTTGTAATTTCTAAAATAGAAATTTTACATGTGTTTAATATCATATAAAATTAAATATGTATATATTAAATTTTCATAAATATTTATATAAATTAAATAAGTACAGTGGTTCTTCTCATATTCTTGAACAAACATAAATGAACCGTTAGTTGAGCCCATTCTTGAACTAGACTCATAAAGTTCGCCGTGAAAGAAACACGATGATCTCAAATCCACTGTTCAGTACTTAATGAACTGTTACTGCAACTTATCGATTGTGATAAAAAAAAAGACTTAGTCTTTCAGGAAATTGGAACCACTTAAAGTTAAAAGGGAGATCTGTTGAAAGGAGTTCTGTCTAAGAAGAGCACACCGTTTTTCTTTTCCCTATTACGAGGTAATCTAATATTGGTTAAGAAATAGAAGACTCCAGATAGCTACATTGCTTAGTGCTCAGATAGCTACACTACTTTTCAGCATTGTAAAGTTTTTTAGATTGAACCTGTGATAAAATTCCACGTCACACAGACCTAAATAAAAGAAACCAAAAACATGAAAATTGGAATTAAAAGCTCTGATTTCATTTATTTTATCATTTTACTTATCACTCTTAGTTAATTTCAACACAAATTGCATCGTGTCACATTTATCCTCTTAAGCACTCAGTAAAAAAGCTATGCTTGACAATAATCCAGATAGTATCGAAGATTTTTTAAGAAAAAAGTTTTCCATCTTGCTGATTGCTAGAATAATATTATTCTTTAAGACCAATTGTAATTTATTGGCTCAACTTTCATTTAATAGTTATATGGATCGTCTGTAATCAATATGAAAAGTCATTGATTCAAGACCTAAAATAACCACGAAAATAAATTTACCATCTTAATTATTTTATTTTGCGTCCAAAATGTTCACCTAACAAAGTTAAATTTTGATTTAAATTTCATTTAAAGTGCATTTGTTCTTTTCAGATAACCCAAAATATTAGGTCTAAGGTAAGCTTTAAGCTCATATTATTTTTCAAGATAACAGTTCATATTTCAGTACCAATATTTAATGTAATATTCATGGCATTCTAAAGGATCACATCTGTTAATTCCCAAAAGGCTGAGTTCAATTATTTTTTAAATTTAACCGTTTACCAATTTTTGGGAGCATTTGATTGTCCTCCAGCAGAGTTCAAGTTGAAAACTTTTGTAATCAATATGAACAAAGGTAAACAAGGAGAATTTTAGCAAACTATTTATTTTCTAGATTCAGAGA